>JAADYF010000332.1:0-24928 GCA_023338175.1 Phytopythium delawarense
CCAGCTCTCGCAGCAGCTCCACCCTCCTATCAACGCGTCACACTTGCGCTGATGGTACTCAGGGCAAGTCATCCACTGCGCCGTTGGTGGGAGGGCGTGGAGATCGGCAAGCGTTCGGCGCGCAAGGGTCATGCTCATCTGCATCCTCAGCCGGAACCGGGTCTGCAGCTTGGGGTGGTCGAGTCGTCGTCGTGGGTTAGCGAGCGCGGTCCGGACCCTGCGACCGATCGCTGCCTCCACCTGCGCTTTTCGCTCTGGCTGGAGCTTTGTCACCAGCGGCTGGTCCTCGCGGATACGTCCAAGGAGCACGAGCACGAGCAGCGCGACCAGCACGCCGTCCAGCGCCGTTTCATCTTCTGCATCCAGCGCCTCGAGAACTTGGGTGACATCGTCGTCCGTGATTTCTTCTGACGCAGTTGGGACCTCGCGCAGAGCAAGCCACGCGGCGCTCTTCCGCACGATCTGCAGGCGCCGACGGACCCGGTAACACGTGGCCTCATCGTGGATGTACACAAACAGGAGAACGCGCGTCTGCGCGAGCGCAGCCCACACACGTCCGAGCAGCTGACTCCACAAACGCTTTCCCGCGCCGGTGTGAGCTGGAGCTGCCGTGTCGGGCGGGATCGCTGGCACCGGTGCAGTAGTCGTGCTGCCAGCGACTGACCCAGCGCGGTGATCTGGTGGCGGCTGTGGCCCACCGGTGTCTTCCGGGGGCCGCTTCCTCTTCGGCGTCATGGCGTGGATTCCAGAATGAGCTGGGAGCTGGTGGCGGTGTCGTACGCCGACACGACTACTGCGACCAGTCTCAGCGCGTGGTGTACGTGCAACCCGTGGTGGTGCAGCAATCTCCCGTGGGGCGATACAAGCAGCGACCGTCGCAGCACAGGCGTCGCTGATCAAAGAGCTGGCTTCAATTGGCACGAACGATATCCGGATAGATTGGATGGCAGGCGAGAGAGCACGCGAAAGCGGCGTCTTTTGTTGTGCATTTTCACCAAAACATGGTAAAAAAACAAACTCATCTAACCCCAAAACTAGACATTCCCGCCAAAAAAAGGATATCCGTCCGCCATTGTTGCCATGGCCGCGGCCGCCGACCGCGAGCGCTTCCGCGCCTTCCTGCGCGAGCACCGCTACGCGCCGCAGGTGCCTGCGCCTCTGCTTCTCCTTGATTGCGACCGTCTCTGACTCGGGGCTGCGCGCAGGGCAAGCTGGCGCGCGCGGGCGGACTCGAGGACCGCGACCTGGACGCGCTGCTGCGTCCGGGCGTGGCGCCCGTGTGGCGCTGGGTCTGGCAGAACGTGCGCGGCGCCGAGCAGATGGAACGCGTGCGGCGCAGCGTGCGCCTCGCGCAGTGGCAGCTCGCGTCGTGCCAGCGCGAGCGCCAAGAGGCCGCGCGAGAGGTCGAGCGGCTCGAGGCGCGCAAAGCGTACGCGCTCGAGGCGCTGCGCAAGGCCGGCGAGCGCGAGCGTGCGCTCCTCGCAAGCCTGCGCGCCGTGGAAGAGGAGCGGAGGGAGCGGAGTGAAGCAGCCGCGGACGACAAGCAGCGCCGCGCGTTGCAGCGCGCGTTCGCCGCCCAGAACGACACCGAGACCGCGCAGGTCGTTGAGCGAATCCATCAGGTGCGGCGAGTCGCGACGACGACGACGGACGCGCCGCAGCAGGCGGTGGAAACGACCGCCGACGCGCGCGGGAACCCGCTGGATGTGCTGCTGCGCGAGTACCTGCGGCTGCTGAACGCTAGTCAAGAGGCCGAGCGCGTCGAGTTTGGCGACCGCGACATTGAGGTACGCGTCGCTCGCCTCGACTAATTGGATCCGATAACCGAACGCGCTTAACCTGGGTGGGAAATCCTAGCATGTGCGCCAGTTCGGAGGCCGCGTGCTGCTCCGGTGGCTACACGAGACCGCAAGCCGGCCAGTGGACAGCGTAGCGGCTCACAGGGGCGACAAACAGGACGCGCAGTACGCTGCGCACGTGGAGGAGCGCGCGCTGTCGAGTCGTGAGGCTTTGGAGCAGGTTCGCGCACACCTGCGCCGCCACCAGAAGGAGCACATCGCGCGGTTCGCGGACACGCAGGCGACCTACGCACGTGCGGCGCAGCTGAACCGCGAGGCGGCGGAGTTTGAGAACAGTGAGGCTGCGATGGCGACGGATGCGCTTGTAGCGGAGACCGTGGAGCTGGAGATGGCCAACGCAGTGGAGCGCGCGGCACTCGCGGCGGCAGTCGACTCGTACGGGAAGACGACGGACGGAATTGAGGCCGCGCGCAAGCACAAGCTGGAGCTGGAGCACCAGCTCGAGATGATGGACAACTTCGACCGCCGCCAGCAGAGCGTGCTGGACCACATCCGCGCCATGTACGCGGAGAACCAGAGCATGATGGGTGCCGTCGCCGCGAGGCAGCAGGAGCTGCGCGCGTATGGTCGCGAGCACATTCTGAAGACCTATGGCGGCGGGAAGAGTGGCCGGCTGCTCCAGCAGCGGCAGACGCTGACGGCGGAGGAGCTGAGGCAGCTGGCCAGCATGCGGCAGCGCCTTGGCGACGTATTTGATGTTGCATTATTGGAGGTGGTCGCTATCGCAGGGAACGGTGATCACCATGACAACGGAGCGATGACCCAGCGCGATCTGCTCGTCCCGTTCGCTCAGTTCTCCATCAACCAGTTCAACCGTGGCAACAACTCAGGCAACGGACTGGATCGCGTCTTCAGCGCGCTCAGTGTGCCGTCGTACGGGAGCTGGGAGGCGTTGCTGACGCGGCTAGATGAGCTTGAGAATGAGCTTGGCGTCGACCGAGTCGAGACGGATACAGACTCGGGGATGAGTGCTTTGGTGCGGGAACTTGAGGACGAAGAGCGTGGCGAAGCCTCGCACACGAAGACTCGCGTGGCCGCTCTCGTGGAAGAGATGCGTGGAATCGCGAGCACGATGGAGAATGCGTCGTTCCCGCTGCTCGAAGAGGCCATGCGTGCGAACCGCGAGACGAGTGAGCACGTCGTGCCGCGGCTGAAAGAGTTGACAGAGGACTTCGTCTCACAGCGCGGCTGGTCAGTCGGTTTATAAGACGCACCAATGGTTGTATCCGGTCCCAACAATCGGCGGCGGTCACCGTCAGCTCCATTCGTCATTGCTGCACTTGCTTCTGCTGCTTGTGACCCCTGGAAGTTGGCAACCTCGCAACATCACGCTCTCGTCAAGAGTGGCTGTGCACGGCGAGTTGCTAGCAGTTGGTGCCATCTTCTGGATCAAATCAAG
The DNA here is from genome assembly GCA_023338175.1 of Phytopythium delawarense. NCBI lineage: Eukaryota > Oomycota > Peronosporomycetes > Pythiales > Pythiaceae > Phytopythium > Phytopythium delawarense. Next base: position 3,259 of record JAADYF010000332.1, read on the forward strand.
ACAACATGGCGAACTACTCGCATTGCCTCGCGAAACGTTGTGGTTCCCACTCAGCAATCCCCTGGCGCTGAATCGACACATGGACAGCTTCACTTCAAGCGAGCGTCATGCGCTATTTTTGTCCGCGTTGCTCAACCAGCATCTCGACCAGCACCTCCAGTGGACCTCAGTCGGCGGACGGGGCTGCAAAACAGCACAACCATGACGTCAAGTGGCATCCTTGTCGCTGCGGCTCGGCTCTTCCGTGCCATCATGCATGTCGTGCAAGTGGAGACGCACGGCCAGTACTCCGTCGAGCGACTTCGGTCTCTGCACGACCATATCTCCGTGAGGTCCACCACCAACCTCAGCCTCGCAGCGGAGCTTCTGGCCACACCACTGCCATGCCTCGTGGTTATCCTGCTGCTCGAAGCCATTCCACTTGACTCGCCATCGGCTGGCATCGACGCCAACGTTAGCTTCTTGGTTCAGGCAGCGGTATCGGTCACTTCTCTCACTCTCTTTACGATCATAATGTACGAAGCAGCGGTTCCAACGCTTCGACTCCGACGGATTCAAGTAGCGGCGATGATGATCGGCACAACCATCGGCATGTTCTTGTCGTGTTACGCCTCCGCGCTTACGATCGGATTCCCAGTGCCATTCTTGATGACGCTTACAACTCCCGTGTTCGTGGGTGAGCTGGTGTTGTTCCTGTTTGTCTCCTCTGTGAGCCATCTCCGCTCCTGCCCGAGTGCGCTAGCGTCGGCGAAGGACTGGGTCAAAGTCTTCATTCTCATGGGTTCGACAATGATGGTGTACCCGATCTGCAACTACGCATTCGAGAAGGCATCAACTCAAGGACAGATAGCCATCTCGCTGCTCATGGGTTGCATCAAGGTGGCGTACAAGTACACGATGGGGAAATGCGTCCGCGAGTACGGCGACTTGAGAGCAGAGATCGTCAATCTCCACTCGGAAGTCCCGAATGCGCTGTTCGTGGCTTTCAGCATGCAGAACGCGAACTCCATGCTCACGATCGCCGTGTTCCTCGCGGTCGATGTCATCCATGCGTGCACAATCTTGAACGACGTTCACCGGATGGGTCGAAGGATCGCTCAGCTAGAGGAGCGCTGTCGCGGCACTCATCGACTTTCAAACAACAGTGACCCTGGCGAAGGCTTGTCTGAAGTCTCGCCGTCGCGAACTCCTGGAAGTACAATGATCCATCGCGCGCTTGACATTGTTTCGAGGCGTACCGAGCAACCCCGAACGTTGTCGCCACTGTCTTCAACTGCAAGAAATCCCGCACGTACGAGCAATGCCAGTGATACCAACACGCCACCCAGCTGGTGTAAGCGGCTGTGCGTCCAAAAGCTTCAGAAGATCGCACCAGGTCCGCCAGCCACCGTCGATCATCGGATCTTGACTCAGGTAGTCACCGGCCAGACTTTCCCAGCCAAAGACCCCACTCTTCGGCAAAACAAGCCGCCGACTCCAACATCGAATGTCGAGAATGAGTACGCTGACGTGGTGCTCCGGCTACTATACATGACCGAGTTCGTGGTTCTGGGCGAGATGATCGAGATGATCGTCCCTGTGATTTACGGTGAGGCACTTCAACATCCTCAATCGCTTCGTTGCCGACGCGAAGCTTCACTAACCACGGACTTGTTGCCGCGATCTAACAGGGGTCTACATGGCCGCCATGGCTCACATGCCCAACCGCATCTACATCTCGAGTCTGGCGACAGTCGACCCGGCAGACATGACGCCCGTGTTGCTCAACATGCTGGCGTACGGACTGGTCGAGTTCGTCTCGCTCTTTGTGCTGTGCGCAATGCTGCAGCGTCAGTTGGGTTTCTCGCCAGCCGCTCAGCTCATGATGGTGCTACGGACGCGGTGGAGGTCCATCCAAGCGGCGCTGATCTTCTGGCTGATCGTCAGCGTGCAGACGCAACAGGAGCATTATGGTTCGTGTTGCATTGCGGTGTGCATGTGTGCAGTGAGTATCTGTCTGACCACCCTTCGTTGCCTTGTTGGTGTGTCAGGCGTGGACTACAGCTTCCAGTTTGCTTGGCTTCACAAGTGATCGAGGTGACGGCCGCAGCAACGACGAGCACCGATCGATGTGGACGACCTGCAGACCGTTCACGAGATCATCACGATTCCAAGGATAATCCCGAAGGCGTCGGAACTGCAAAGAGCATGGAAGCGTTGGTATCGCACTCCGAGTACAATCTCGACGCTCCTTTCATCAAATCATTTGCTGGATGCGAGAGTTGAACTGATCCTCGAGGCGCTGGAGCTCCAGCCGCGCCTCCAGCAGTGCGCCAGCCGCGACGTCCTTGTTCAGCGGCAAGTCGTGGTACACGGCGCTCAGCTCGTCACGCAGCGCGCGGTTCTCGGCCTCGATTTCCTGGCATTCCTGTTTATCACGGCGCATGAGACCATTGCTGGAGCAGTTCACAAGACGGTGAACGCGTCCGCGAGCTTACCTCGTCAAGCGCGGCGAGGCTGTGGTGCTCCAACCTGCCAGCATGTGAATCGCCAAAGGAGTTCACGGGGAGAAGATTGGTGACGTCGATCTCCCACTTTCCATGCCGTCCGAGGAGCGAGAAGCATGGACGCACCTGTCTCTGACCTGGTCGAACGCCACGTCTTTCAGCGCCGTCCGCAGCAATGCCTACCGCAACAAGGCGACTGTCAGCGTCCTCCCCTCCTAGGACATCTCAGCCTCACATTAATGCTGGTTGCGCACTACTTGAGCCTCGCTGGCGCGCCGCTGCTCCTCGTACTCGACCGCGCGCTGCTCCATCACGACCGAGTTCTCTGCACGTGCACCGCGGCAATTAGTCCTCTGCTTCCTCCGACACCGGGACGCCCGCCTGTCGCCCACCGTGCTTCTCCCGCTCCTCCGCCGCGTCGACCAGCTGCCTCCGCGTGGCCAGCAGGTCCTGCCACTCGCGCTGCAGCTCGTGCGACCGGCGGCGCGCCGCGCTCTCCGCCGCTCGCAGCTCCTCCGCCCTGCTCTCCGCCGCGTCCACCGCCGCCTGCAGGCCGCTCATGGCCGCCAGCAGCTCGCTCGAGCCCGCCCGCCTCACTCTCAGCACCGCCGCCGCCTCGGACAGCACGTGCAGGTACAGCTGTCCGTTCTGGAGGGCCATCCCACCCGTCAGTGCCTTTCCCACCGTGGAGATACCAGGCAAGCCACGTCGCCGAATCCCCAGCTAGCGACCGCGCCGCACCTTGGACAGGTCGTCCTCGAGCACCCCGCAGCGCCGCAGCAGCTCCCGCGAGCGCCGCGTCATCAGCGCGTACTCTACGCCCACGCGCCGCGCCGCCGCCTCCCGCCGCGCGCTCATACTCGGCGATCCGCGTCACTAGTGGTCAATGCTGGCGCCGGGAAAGGCGGTTGCCTCTCCCTCCAAACCTTATACTCATAGCTCACTATTTTGAATGCTTAATTCTGTCCCTGAATAAATTACCTGTTGTAATACATACCCCGCGGAAGTAAAAGGGCAACTCCCGCGAATGAGAGAGCCAACCGACCGGCAGATTGACCAAAGGACGGACGCCGAGAAGAAGGCGGGGAGAAGGCATCGCCGCGTCCCTGGCCTCGCTGCTCTCGTTCATGCGCTTGGGCGTCGTATTCCAAACTGTTCCACTCTCCGAGCAAGCCTCCAGGCGCACTATTATCGCCCGCAGGAGCACCTGGCAGTTGGAGAAAGCGCGGCGATGGCGGCGGACGAGCCGGCGGACGCGCCGGGCGAGGGCGAGCCGCGCAGCGCCTTCAAGGAGCGCGAGGCGGAGCTGCTGCGCGAACTATCGGCGCTGTACACCAAGCTGAACCAGGTGCGCGAGAAGCGGGCCAAGGCGGAGCAGGAGTCGACGAGCGGCGGCGCCGGCGGGGACGCCGAGGACGGCGCGAGCGGGTCGCGCCGGCGCCGCCGTGTGCTGCTGGTGACGCTCTCGCTGCCCTTCCGCCTGATCTCGGAGGACGCGCAGTCGCAGTGGCGCGCCGAGTTTGAGGAGCACGCGCGGCGTGCGGACGGCGCCATGGACACGTACCTGTGCCTGCATGAGCACTACGACTGCGTGTGGATCGGCTCGGTGCACGGCGAGATCGACGCGTCGGAGCAGAGCACGCTGCGCGAGCAGCTGCTGCAGGAGCGCAATTACTTCCCCGTCGTGCTCGACCCCAAGCGCGAGGCGCTCTTCTACCAGGGCTTTTGCCAGACCGTGCTGTGGCCGCTCTTCCACTCGTTCCCGCCCACGACGGACGATCAGATCATGACGCACGAGGTGGACATCGCCAGCACCGCCTACGGGCCAGAGGACGACCGCAGCATGGAGAAGATGTGGCAGGCGTACGTGGCGGTGAACCAGGCCTTCGCCGACGCCGTGCAGGCGGTCTATGAAGAGGGAGACCTCATCTGGGTGCAGGGCTACCACTTGGCGCTCGTGCCGCAAATGGTGCAGAACCTCTTCCCCAACGACCACATCCACATGGGCTACTTCATGCACATCCCGTTCCCGTCGGCGGAGCTCTACCGGATCCTGAACTACCGCGACGAGATATTGACGGGGATCCTAGGCGCCGACCTCGTGGGGTTCCAGACGTACGAGTACGCGCGGCACTTCCAGAGCGCGTGCGTCCGGCTTTTGGGCCTCGAGAGCAGCCACAAGGGCGTCGAGTGGAACGGACACTTTGCGCGCGTGACCATCTGCCCCGTTGGTATCGATGCCGACAGATATCTGTCGCTCATGCAGTCCGACGTGGTGCAGGAAGGTCGGCAGCAACTGGCGACGCAGTTCGCTGGGAAGAAGCTTCTGCTTGGTGTCGACCCACTAGATCTCACCAAGGGACTTGTGCACAAGCTGCTCGCGGTCGAAGAACTCTTCACGCTGCGTCCGGAGCTGGCGAAGGAAGTGGTGTTCTTGCAGATTGTCACCGGCTCGTCCACCTTCTCGACGTCGTTGACAGCGGCATCGTCTTCACTGACTGCGGAATCGTTCTCGTCGTCGTCGGCGATGGCATCCTCATCCTCGGCGCTCGTGCTTGGCTCCCAGGTAGAAGCTCTGGTGTCCCGGATCAACAGCAAGCTGCAAGACGTTGGCGCCGAGATGCCAGTCCAGTATTTAAACAAGGAGATTGCCGTCGAAGACTTGGTCGCGCTGTACTCTCTGGCGGACACGCTGGTCATCACGCCCGTGCGCGATGGCATGAACACGGTCCCATTCGAGTACGTCGTGTGCCGCGAGGCCGCAGGCCAGCACGCGCGCGTCGTACTGAGTGAGTTTGCGGGGTGTGCGCAGTCACTCGGCGGGGCCACCCTCGTGAACCCGTGGAACACTGAAGAGGTTGTGGCGGCACTCGCGCGATCGCTGCAGAGTGATGACGACGAAGTGATGCGGCAACACCAGCACATGTACAGCTACGTGAGCACGTTCACGTCCAGGCACTGGGCGGATAACTTCCTGGAGCAACTGCGTGAATGCAGCGAAGAGAACGCGACGGCAGGGTCAGGCCGTGAGCTGAGCCGTCGCGACATGACGTCGGCGTACGCGCGTTCGTCGCGCAGGCTGATCTTCCTCACGTATGAAGGTGTTCTAGCACCCGAAGCATCGATCCCAGAGCTCGCGTACCCTCCACAGGAGCTGATTTGGCAGCTTTCGATGCTCACAAGCGACCCACGCAACACCGTGGTGCTGGTCAGTGCGCGCAGCATTGCAGTGTGCGAGCTGTGGTTCGCTGGGCTTGCAGGAAATGTTGTGCTCGCGGCAGAGTATGGTGTGTACGTCAAGTGGGTCGGTGAATCGAGTGGCTGGCGCTGCATGGTGCCAAACCTGGACGTGAGTTGGTGGGAGCACGTGTTACCGCTGCTCGAATACTACACGGAGCGCACACCCGGCGCATTCATCGAGCGCAAGGGCAGCTCCATTGCTTGGCATTATCGCGACTGCGACCTTGACCACGGTCTGTGGCAAGCGAGCGAGCTGCTCGTGTCGCTTCGCGAGATCACCCGGTCGCTGCCTGTGTCGGTGTGCCCAGGCAACCGCTTGCTGGAAGTGCGTCCGCAAAAGGTGAGCAAGGGGTCGTTGTTCGAGCGCATGTGGGAATTTATGAACTGGGCAACGCTGTTCCCCGACGACCCACCGGTGACAACCGAGTACTTTGGCGACTTGGTGACGCCTACGTCGTCTCCGTTTGCAACCCCGCGTGCTGCGTTCCCCACAAGTTACAAGGAGTGGAAGGCGAAGAACATTGGCGACGAGGCGAATCCTTTCTCGGCAACTGGGCAGGGTGATAGCAGCAGCAAGTCTGTTGGAGATCCTTTGGACGGCGAAGAGGAGGAGGATGCAGCTGTGGCGGCACATCGTGTTCATCACGAGCTGGCTCTGGCTTCGGAAGACTATCAGCCGGTCGATTTTGTGTTGGTCATCGCCTCCGGAGATGATCGCATGGACGAAGACCTGTTTGCAGTGCTCGTGCCGCCTCCGATCGACTTGGAAGCATACTGCCTGCAGCTAGAGAAAGACGAGCTGATGGAGGAGAGCATGTCGGAGGCGCCGTTGTACAGCAGCAGCCGCGGTGGCGGTGGCTTCGACGACATGGACGACGAAAGACGTCTCTCCACCATGAGTGTCGACAGCGGCTCAGTTCATGGACTAAACGCCTACACAAGCGGGATGGCGAACGACGCCGGCATGCAAGACCTTCTCCGGACTAGCTCGAGTTACAGTGACGAGCATCGCAGCAGCAGTGCGAGTCTTCACGCTGCGCCGCCATCTCCCAACGCTGGGACTGGATATCGGCGGCGCTCAGATCGCGACAGCATCCCTGCAGGTACTCTGACCGCCAACTCGAGCAGCAACGATATGCTGCTGTCGGATCGACCCGCGGCGCTTGCGCGACTGCCTGCACGTGGCGCGACGCCGGATGCGGACTTCTTGGCGTTGGGGGAGAACATGACGAAGCTGACGCCCGTGGCGAAGGCGTCGGTCTCGGATGATGCAGCCAACATGTTCCCGCGAACCCTGTTGACGACCCCGTCGAATGCTCGCCGTGATGAGATCACTGAGAAGAGCAAGTTCACTCCTCGCCGAGACTTTCCACCCTCTGCTGCACTGTTCAAGGCCATGCGCACCAAGTACGGCGACAAGTTTGGACTGCACAAGATGCCGGACACCCCTGCGGCGTGCTGGGCACTCGTGTGCCCGCCAACCGCCCGCGCGAAGCTGGAAGATGACTCGAGTGCGGCTGAAATGATTGCGAGTGACGCAGATGGCAGTGCGCATCGACGCTTTAGCTCGGATCGGCGCACATCATTCGGATCGCTGGCAATTGGTGGAGGCAGCTCCACGTCAATGGATGCGTTGGGCGGCTCACCCGACGCCGAGGCAGATGAGGTCGCGGTGGGAAGTGCAACGGGCGAGAGCTTCACGAGCTTCACCGCGTCGGTGAACGAGATGGAGGAGCTGTCGTCCCCGGACAAGCGAGAGATGACGGAAGAAGAGGAGCAGTATCGGTTCCCCGTCAACACGTTCGTGTGCACTCTGGGACGCAAGCTGTCGCAGGCGCCGTACTATATTAAAAACTCGGGCGATCTCTTCCAGCTCCTGCAGGAGATGGGTATGAGCAGCCACATTCGCCGGCAGCGCTTGCTGTCGCTTGGCAGTCCGGTTGGCGTCGAGAGAATCCAAGTGGCAGAGTAACGCTCCTAGGCGAGCCCCTTGATGCGGAGCATGCCGATCGCTTTGCCGATTCCCGTGCGGCGCGTGTATTCCTCGGCTGGGTGAGCGTGAGCAAGGTGAGCAAGGTGAGCGAGAACAGCTATCGTCGACAGCGCTTGAGGCATTCGCGCTGGTCGTACCGTTTTGGTCGCACAGAAGATAGAGCCACTCGCCAGCGAAGCGCTTGACGTCTGTGTCGAGGCACGTGAGGAAGAACTGCAAGTGCGTGAAGAGGAACGTGGCGCGCTTCGCCTGTCTCGACGTTGACGCTGCTTCGGGCGGGAGAATGGCAGCGCGGAAGAACGCGGCGACGGTACGTGGGTTGCCCACTAGCGTGAGGTTGTGGCACAGGATGAGGACCGGCAGCATCTCCTCGACGGGGCTGGCAGAGGCAGTGAAGACGGTAATGAATATCGAGCAGGTGGTGCCCTCCCTCAAGTGTCGTAGCTTACCGCGTTTTCTCGACGCGCACAGCGACGAGCATGGTCTCGAGATGGTTCAGAATCGACTCGAGTGGGTTGCCGGGGTCTGCCTCGCGCTGCTTGTCGACGAAGGCGGCCGTGAGTGAGGGCGGGAGAACCATGAAGACCTCGGCGACGCGGTTCTTGACATCGATAGACGCGTCGCTGCCGAGGATGAACAGCAGAAGCTCGCCGAGTCTGGGTCGATAAACCAAACACATAGAGACTTGATGAGGCAGCTCCAAGTGGGATGAGAGCGAGGGCACATGACGCACTGGCTGATGGTTTCGAGGACGGCGGCACTCGCCGCTTTCTCGTTGTCGCTCCAGTTGATATGATTGACGAGCACCGCGACCAGTTTGAGCATCTCGACGATCACGTCGTCGCGGTTCCCTGGCTGCCTGGGGGCGTAGACAGCGTAGCAAATCGTCTGCAGTTCATCACAACCGGTAAATGACGACGTTCTCGCTTTGCGGACCTGCATGAGCGATAACGAACCGAGCACAGAAGCCGCCAGGTGTCCAGGGACTGCGCCACCATTTGTACAGCGACCGGGCACTCGCAGGCCACCAACAGCGCCTTCCACATGAGTGTGAGCCAAGAAGCTGGCGCCTTGAGACCTGCAAGCGTCAGCACCCGCGGGACGAAGCTACCGTCGTCGACCAGCGTGGCGACGAACTCGGGCCGCGAGTACACCGAGTTGATGACGCACTTGATCGCCTCTTCACGGGCGCTCCAGCCCGCGTCTGCCATCTCCGCCGCCGCAAAGAACTGGTCGAGCGCCTCGGTGGTCAGCAGACAGTCGATGCCACGACGGTCGCGCATCAGCGCTCGGCACGTCGCCAGCAGCGTCTCTGTCGACCATGGCGCCACATTCAGAGCTCGGTCGGACTCTGATACGGAGACGAGGCACAAGCACGCTCGTCTACCTGCTTTGTCGCGCGCGGAGCCATCAGCACACGCTCTGAGCGCCAGCAGGACATTGTCGGCCACCCGCGCTCGCGTCGCCACATCCTCCAGCGCCTCTGCCAAGTTTATGAGAGCTGGCCAGGCCCTCAAAAGCAGACCACCACCTCTACAGCGCTCGTCCGCACCTGCACTGGCGCCCGCGAAGGCGTCGACCCACTCGCCAGCGTCTCTGAAGTCCCCCACGTCTCCGATCGTCGCCATCTTCGCACCACCCGCGTGTGCTTCCGCAACTTGGGCCAAGTGATCGCTTCGAAGCGACGTTTGGGCGATCGGCGCCTGGTCGAGTCGCGACTTGGCGCCGGGCACATTTGGCTCACTGAGTGTGTCGTGAGGACAATATCTCCTTGAGTGAACCCAACGCTCTCGCCACTACATCATGCTATCCGATACCCTTCAACATTTTTACACGATACAGAAAGGTTATCCAACTCTTATTGCTATTGAAACAAGGCCCTATAGAAATCAATACACTCCCGACAAATTGACGGAACCTCTCGAGTCGAGAGGTTTTTCATCAAAAACCTTAGGATGTTCAATGAAAAACCTGACGAGTACCTACTTGTGGGCCACACCAAGTAGGTTTGAAATAAAAAAGTGTCAGTTCCCGTACATTTTTCAAAGACGACATCGACCACAAACCCGTAGGTTTCTCTACGAGTTTCGACATTATTTTCCCGTTTTCGATGACGTCAACTCACCAATACACTGAAACCAAGTCTTTTTTTAGTCGCCATTCCGACGGAAGAATAGGGCAAACAATGTGACGGATAAGCCGCTTATCCGTCACAAAAACCTACGGGTTCGGTCACGAATGTTGACTTGGAATTAAGTGTACTCGCAAATATGACGTCTTCGTTGACGCGATGACACATACGGTAATTGACATTAATATGGATCGGAGCGGACGCGTCCGCTCCTCCTAACCCCGAAACCTCCAACTCCAAGTGGATCCCCTCATTCATTACACTGATTGGATAATAATGTTTTTGTCATATCAGCCAATCGAATCAATAATCACATCTTGATAGTATCCAATCAGCGCTGACCACTTGGACCTCGAATCCAGGCATCATTGCTGCCATGATGGAGGCGGCACAAAGCAACTCGACGCCGACACCTCAAGCACACGCTTTCACCTCCCTCACACCCTCTAAGCGACGATGAAGTGGCTGTCGATGCTCGTGGTGGCCCTGGCGGCGACGACCGCGGCCGTGCAGGCCAAGGAGGACCTGCCGGCGGACGCACAGCTGCGCATCGGCGTCAAGTTCCGCCCGGACGAGTGCGCGCAGAAGAGCGAGGTGGGCGACGTGCTGTCCATGCACTACACGGGCACGCTGCGCAAGGACGGCTCCAAGTTCGACTCGAGCCTGGACCGCAACCAGCCCTTCGAGTTCCCGCTCGGCGCCGGCCGCGTCATCAAGGTGCGCTCGCGGTGAACGTAGTGATGCGGGGGTAGCGTGCGGGGGACTGACGTCGCTGCTATTGCTGCTGATTGATGCGGTGGGAACCAGGGCTGGGACCAGGGGTGAGGCGCTCGCTCGGTGATTAGATAGCCGGGTAACTCGCTGCGACTGACGCGTGTGTTTTACTGTCCTCGTGGCTGCTCTGTGACCCCGCCAGCCTGGTCGGCATGTGCGTCGGGTACGTCCACTCGCTCGTCCACGATACCTCCTCTTCTCCTGCTCGCCGTGGAGACTGACGCACTCGTGCTTCCGCAGCGAGAAGCGCCGGCTGACCATTCCCTCGGGCATGGGCTACGGCGCGCGTGGGTCGCCGCCCAAGATCCCGGGCGGCGCCACGCTCGTGTTCGACGTCGAGCTGCTCGAGATCAAGCGCAAGAACGACGAGCTGTAAGCCTCCGGTCAAGCCTCATAACGCCCTCCCTGCTGCCTCGCCGGTCGCTCGCAGCAGCCGCGTAGCAGGCCGCGTAAAGAGACCGACGAATACATTGTGACGTGCACGTGAGCTGCCCTCGGGCTTGGACGCTTCCACGCGGTTCATCTGTCACCTTCATGGACGTTGTGTCATTCGTGTCATGACTTGCCGAGTGTAGCCATGTTCGTAACCTAACACATATCAGTATGGAACAAAGCCATCGAAGTCGCAGTGTACTTGTATAAATGATGTGAACGATGGCGGCATACAATTCCCAAGTCGATCGCCCTCTTGATACATTCCCGTATCACGCAGAGGGTCGCCGACATGCAAGACGCGCAACCGCCGCCGCCCAAGAAGCGGCGCCACCCGCAGCTCGCGCGCGCCGGCGGCCTGCTCTCCCGCATGCCGCCCGTCTCCTCTTCTCCTCCTCCTCTTCCTCCTCCTGCCCCCTCCCTGCCGGCCATGGACGCGCGCGAGATGCAGCGGCAGCTCGAAACCCTCGTGCGCGCCGGCGTCGTCGAGTCGGCCGAGATGCTCGCGCTGCTGCTGCTCTCGACGGCCGAGCAGGGCCCCGCGGCGCTGCAGCTGGCCGGGGACGACGCCGACCACGCGGACGCGGCGGCCGACCGCTTCCACGCGCGCTCCTTCGAGCTCTTCGCCGACCTGCTGGTGCTCAAGCGCGAGTTCCGCCGTGCCATCGTACGTTTCTCTCTCCATCGGCATGGCCCTGCTCCACAGTCTAACGCCGCGACTGGCAGCACTACTACGCGCGCAGTCACCGGCGTTTGGCGCGCGCCGCGGCGCTGACCGCCTCCCCCAAGGCGGCGCCGCCCGCGCTCGCGCTCAAGCTCGCGCAGTGCCACGTGCAGCTCGGCCACGTACAGCCCGCCATCGACGCGGTACGTCCTGCTCCTCCTCCTCCACGTCGCTTTCTCCCCCCTCAACACGCTGTGGACGCAGCTGGCGGCGCTGTCCGAGGACGAGCGGCCGCTGCCGGCGCTGCTGCTGCTCGGCCGGCTGTACCTGCGCGAGGGCCTGCCGCGCGAGGCCGAGGCCAACTACTCGCGCGCGCTGCGCCTCAACCCGTACGCGCTCGAGGCCGCCGTGGCGCTCGCCGAGCTGGCGGCCGGCAAGGAGGCGGCCGGCAGCAACAACGAGCACGGCGAGCAGCCCGCGGACACGGACGCCGCGCGCGAGGACGGCGTCGAGGACTTGTACGCGGGTGGGAAGACGCCGACCGGTCCGGGGGAGGCGCCGGCCGCGGCCGACCGCCAGTGGATGCAGCAGCTCGCCACCGCGCACTTGGACGTGGCGCGCGGGAGGCACAAGGCGGCGCTGGACGGCTTCTCGGCGCTGGACGCGAGCTTCCCGGGCAACCTGCTGTCGCTGCTGCAGCGCGCGCGGCTGGAGCTCGACCTGGAGCACCTGCCGTCGGCGCTGCTGCTCTTCACGCGCGCGCGGCAGCGAGACCCGCTGGCGCTGGCCGACATGGACGCGCTGGCCGACTGCCTGCGCCGCCGCGCGCTGCGCTCGGCCGGCCGCGCGGCGCCCGCGGGCTCGAGCAACCAGCAGCAGCTGCACGCGCTCGTGCGCGAGCTCTTCGACGTGAGCGACGCGCACGCCGAGCCGTGGCTGGCCGCGGCCTTCCACGCGGCGCTCAAGGGCGAGCTCGAGACGGCGCTGCAGTTCTGCGAGCGCTCGCTGTCCATCAGCAGCGGCTCGGCCGCGGCCCGCTCGTCCTCCTCGGCCACCGCGGGCTCCACGCGCGCGCACCTGCTGCGCGGCGAGCTGCTGCTGCAGCTGCGGCGGCCCGAGCGCGCGCTCTCGGCCTTTCTCACGGCGTGCCGGCTGCAGACGGCGGCCGTCTCGGGCCGCTCATCCACCGCCATGGACGCGTACACGGGCGTGGTGCTGAGCTACTGCGAGCTGTGCGCGCTGGGAGCCTGGGAGCGCTTCCGCGAGGCCGTGGGCGCCGCGCGCCGCGTCGTGCAGCTCTTCCCGGATAACGCGCAGAGCTACACGCTGCTCGGCCGCGTCTACGCGCTGCGCAGCGAGCACCGCGAGAGCGCGAGACGCGCGCTGCGCAAGGCGCTGGCGCTCGACCCGCGCAACCTGCTGGCCAACTTCGCGCTAGCCGACCTGCTCGTGGCCGAGGGCAGCGTGCGCGCCGCCATCGAGCGGCTGGCGCCGCTGGCCGAGCTGCAGCCCGAGCGCGAGGACGTGCTGGCCAAGCTCGCGCACGCCTACGTGCTCAACCGGCAGCTCGCCGAGGCCATGGCCACGCTGCACCGCGCGCACGCGCTCTTCCCGACGTCCATCGAGGTCGCGCGCGGCCTCGAGCGCGTCGAGCGGCTGCTGCGAGGAGAGGACCCGGACGAGACGCTCAGCCCGTCCATGGAGCAGCTCGAGGGCGGCACCGACCCGGGCGACGACGCCGGCGAGTACCTCGGCGCGTAGAGCCATCCAACTCCTCGCCTTCCAACTCTCCGCTGCGTCCGCGACTCGCCTCGGGCTCTGGACACGACTGTCGACACTGACGCAGTGAGTGGACTGCCGGTGGTGGCTGTCGAGCGCATTGAGCGGAGCATGGTGGTGGTGGCAAACTCGCGGGCCTTTTGGTATATTATAGTGTATCGCGCGGGCTTTATAAGTGCCGGTGTGTGTGTGTGTGCGGGTGGAGGAGGGCTTCCCGATCGCCCTCGAGCGTCCAGCGTCCATGTGGAGCGTCGTGCGGCGGCGTCTAGTGCACGAACTGCTGCAGCGGGTGGCTGTCCTCGCCCTCGAAGCTCGAGTCGAAGTAAATCTTCTGCGGCTGCTCGAAGCCGTTGAAGTCCGAGCCGGCCGCGCACGTGTAGGCGCCCATGTTGGGGAAGAGGATCCACTGGCCGATGTCCATCAGCGGCATGCGCACCTCCTTCATGATGCAGTCCATGCCGTCGCACGTGGGGCCCCAGAGGCTGGCCGGGAACATGGGCAGCGGCGCACCGGCGCGGCTCTGGGCCTCGTCCGCGATCACGATCGGGTGCAGCGTCGGGTGGTCGTACACGACGCAGTTGAAGGACCCGTAGAGCCCGTCGTTGACGAAGTACATGTAGTTGGGCTGGCCGTCCGCTCCTGTGGCCGCAGCCCCGGCACCCGTGATGTCGTTCGTGGGCGCCAGCTTGCGGCCGATGACGTTGACGGCCAGCGTGTGCGAGGCGGCGGCGAAGAACCGGCCGGGCTCCGAGATGACGCGCACGCCGCTGTGCGCCGGGAAGTGCTGGTCCAGCGCCCGGCCGAGCGCCTTGGCGCACTCGGCGATCGTCATGGCGCCGTGGTCCGTGCCCGGGAAGCCGCCGCCGACGTCGAGCAGCGAGAACTGGTAGCCGGCGTCGGCGCCCATGTCGAAGGCGGCGCGCGCGCGGCGCACGGCCGACTCGTAGGCCTCGACGCTGTAGCAGCCGCTGCCGACGTGGAAGCTGACGCCCTCGACGTGCGCGCCGACGTCCCTGGCGGCGCGCAGGATCTCCGGCACGTCGTGCAGCATGGCGCCGAACTTGGTGCCGAGCCGGCAGATGGCCTTCGAGTCGTCCACGTAGAGGCGCAGCACGAGGCGCGCGTCCGGGTGCAGCGCGTGCACCTTGCGCACCTCGTCGGCGCTGTCGAACGTCATGGTGTGCACGCCCTTGGCGCGCGCGTAGGCCACGTGCGAGCCCTGCTTGCACGGGTTGGCGTAGATGACGTCCTCCGGCGCGGACCCGGCGCCCAGCACGGCGCGGATCTCGGCCTTGCTGGCGCAGTCGAAGCCCGCGCCGAGCCGCGCCAGCGTGTGCACGAGCTGCGCGTCCGGGTTGCACTTGACGGCGTAGTACGGCCGCACGCGCGGCAGCAGCTCGCGCCAGAGCGCGAACCGCCGCGCCACGGCGCTCGTGTCCACCACGAAGAACGCGTCCGTCGTGCCGGACGCTGCGATGTGCCGCTGGATCTGCGCCGCCGCTGCCGGGTGCAGCCCGTCGCCCAGGTCCAGGCCGGGGACGAGGCCAAAGCCGCCGCCGCCCACCTCGTCGTGCAGGTGCTGCGGGTACGGCGGCGGTCCCGAGGACGTCGAGAACGGCACGTGGGCCGCGCTGCCGCCGCTGGAGGCGCTCGCGGCCGCCGACACGCTGCTGAGACCGTGGACGACCGTGCAGGAGGCCAGCGTCGACAGGAGCCGCCGCTCGGCGCCGCAGCGCGCGGCGGACGCCGTGAGGGCCGCGGCCAGGTGGCGCGCGCTGTTGCGGACGAGCGGGAGCATCGGGGCGGGGGGCGGGGGACCGGACCGGATGGGGGCTGGCTGGACGCGGGCGGATTGAAAAGTGGGCGGCCTGACGCCGCGGATGCGGACGCGGATGCGGACGCGGACGCGGGGCGTGTCGCTGTGGGAAAAAGAAGCGAAACTGCAGGCCGAGGGGCGTCGTGGGGGCCCAAAATAACTTGCCGACCGCAGGTGCGGGCTGGCCGCGATCGCGGCGGCATGCGGGCGGGCGGTTTTACGCGGTTTCCGCGCTCAGTGGACGCGAGGCGGCCCATGCGTTGGTCGTGGCCATACTGGCGCGCGGTGTGCGGCCCCCCACCTGGTTCCCCGCTTCTTGTTGTGCGGCCGGCCCGACTCGCAAGTGCCGACCGCGGACGCGCAACCACACAACGCGACCAACCAACTTGGGGACGAGGCAGGAATGGGCGTGTGCGGGTAGGGTTTAACGCGTGAATAGCGCGATTTGATTGGTCCCAAGAGCGGACGAGGGGCGGACAGGGGTAGGGAACGGAGCCAAAGCGAGAGTGATGGTCGGATCTTGTTTGTTTTGGGGCAGTTCAAGTTGAAGCGGGGAAGATGGCAAAGCTGAAGCGCAACTTTGTTTTGGGGGCGTTTGCCATTTTTGGCTCCGCGATGCGTGGCTCACCATTTCGATAGGGCCACCCGCTTGTTTATTCAATGCAAAAAGGTGCGCGCGTCCGTTGCTGGGTCACTCGCGACTCTTCCTGAACACGGAGGATCGCGGCGCCGGACGTGGCATCCGTCGCTCGTCCTTTCACGGCAAGTTTCCAAGCTATTTGGGGGCCGGGACGGACCACATTCTGACACTTCCGGCGCATCCAAAACGCTCGGCTGCTGGACGCGAGAACGCGGACGAAGCCGACGTTGAAGGCCCTCAGACTCCGTCGCGGCTAACAATAGCGACGGATCGGCGGATCGCATCCTTCTGCATCCCCTGGCGCTATATTTGTCATGCGCGGCGTCCCACAGCCGCACACGATCCCATTCGCTTGGTCAGCACCTCTGGATCCCCCTCGACTAATTTTGGCTCCAGAAACGGCGGTAAGCTATATTTTTCACTTGAAGTTTACTGCAACCGCAGTCAGTGGGGGTCATGTTCATTTCGCAATAGAAATGTTCGGCGCGTTCCCAAGCGCGTGTTTTTGCCGCCATGCACGCCGCCCGAGCTGTTCCGGTGACTTGACGCGCCAGCCGAACATGACGCGTCGCTTCTCGTGCCTGCTCCGCTTTCGGACGCGTCGCCATGCACATCACACAGGACGACGGCGCACTCGCTAGGCTCAGGGGCCCAGCTTGCTCATGTCTACCAGACTTGGTGGCGGCGTCCGAGATGGGGAAGCTATTCGGTAATTTACCCGGACGACGACGTCCGTGTTCTCCTGCGCGGCTTCCTGGGGCGTGGCCACGGCCGCTCGGATCACTTGGAAAGCCTCGAGACACGTGCTGCGGGAGCGGCGAAACCAGCGCCAAAAAGATCCACCGGTGTATTTTTACCTCGAGCGGGGCGGGTCGACGTCGACGGGAGGCTTCGGCCTGCGTGTTGCCGCCACCACGACGCGGTGGTGTCACGGGCGACGCGAACCGCCAGTATAAATACACCGGATGCGCCTCTGGTCCTGCTGGACTCTCGGTAGGTTCGAGCGCCCCAAGTGAGCCCGGATGCGCTCGCACTTACTGCGCCGCCTCGCCAGAGCCCCACGTTCGCACATGGCTGCCTCGTGTGCCTCCCGTCCCACGCAACACTCCGGTCCGAGATCTCGTCGAGCGCCGGCCACCGCACGCTTGGGTCGGTGCTGCTTGCGGTCCTTGTCTCGCTGAAGCGATGGCCGGTGACGTCACTTGTGGGGGCGACCGCGGCGGCGGCGACGCGCAGTCTGCCTAGTCTCTGCGCGGCGTGTCTTCAGCCGCCACCACTGGCGCAGACGCCGCGTCGACGGGATGACGTCGCCGGCCACGGCAACCACAGGACCAGCGGGGGAACCGGAGTCCTCGCGCGCTCGCCTGCGACTCGCAAGACGTCCGGGCCGCCACAATCGGCGGCGCAAGGACCGCATCATGGAGTTTTGCTCGTCTCGAACGAATTAGTGACCATGAAGGTATGAATTAGAATTGTTCTGCTCGGATTTAGAGTGGTGGGGCTTGCAATCGACAGGACGGTGTGATCCGATCGGATTGACGGGGTCAACGGGGTCAACGGACACATGGAGATCCCTGGCGTGCGACCATGCCAACGGGCGTTTAACACGGCAATGCCAACGGCCACTGGCGGACGAACCTCATGGCATTCCCGACCCCATGCTCTTCCGCTTCGAGCGAGTCAGCGCTTGTGTGGAGTCGCGTCCGTCCGACGCCTTTCCATACTGAAATCAAGTGATTCGGAGGAGCGTCTGCCCTCTCTCCTCTCGGCATGGACGCTCATCCAAACAGCGCTGTCCCGTAATCTTGACTTGGTTTCACTATGCTGAAAATTGTCCCAACTTCCCCCACACCCAACGCACACGACCTGGAATAGTTGCCTCGACCTAGAAAAACGCAGCGCCTCGCTGGAGATTGCTATGTGCGAAGCCCGATGCCCAAGTTCATGACGATAATCCACAACTCGAGGCTTGCGGACGTCTCCGAGTCGTCACTTTCGCTTTTGCCGCCTCGGGAGCACGCGCTCCTCGCTATTTCTGGTGGGTCGGGCCGCTAAATCGTACCATGAGCCGCATAACTCGGCCAGCATACTGAACCCAAGTGTTCCACCTGTCCGCAGCTGCGATTGGTGCTTGGGGTCGGCCATCCCGTCCGCAAGCGGCCGACGTCACCGCGTTTGAACCACCAGGATCCGTCCCATCCGTCCGCGGTCGGCCCACCCATCATCCCCGGCCACAAAACTGAAGTTGCGGTCTCCGCTGCGGCCCGGCAGTATATATTTCGCCCCCAGCCGGCGCATAGCTTCCCGCCCCGCGTCCCCACCTCTCCACCATGGGCGACAGCTCCGGCGTGTCGGCGTCAACCCCGTCGAGCGGCTCCCCGGCCGCGCATGAGGACGTGGCGCTGGTCCCGATCCCGGCGTCCCTGGCGGCGTCCGCGCACGTCCGCGGGGCGGCACAGTACGAGGCCATGCACGCGCAGTCGCTGGCCGACCCGGCCGGCTTCTGGGGGTCCCTGGCCCGCGAGCACCTCACGTGGGCCCGCGACTTCGACGTGGCGCTGGCCGGCGACTTCCGCGCCGGGGACGCGAGCTGGTTCCTGCACGGCGAGCTGAACGCGTGCGTCAACTGCGTAGACCGGCACGTGGCCGCGGGCCGCGGGGACGCGGCCGCCGTCGTCTGGGAGGCGGACGAGCCCGGACAGGGCCGCACGTACTCGTACGCGCAGCTGCTGGCCGAGACCTGCCGCGTGGCCAACGTGCTGCGCAGCTGGGGTGTGCGCCGCGGAGACACGGTGGCGCTCTACATGCCCATGATCCCCGAGACGCTCTTCTCCATGCTGGCCTGCGCGCGCATCGGCGCCGTGCACAGCGTCGTCTTCGCCGGCTTCTCGGCCGAGGCGCTGCGCGCGCGCGTCGAGGACGCCAAGTGCCAGTGGGTGCTCACGGCCGACCGCAGCTGCCGCGGCGGACGCGCGTTGCTGCTCAAGAAGACGGTCGACGCGGCCGTGGACGGGCTCGCCTGCGTCCGCAACGTGTTCGTCTTCGAGCGGCGCGTGGCCGGCCAGCCGCCGGCCGCTCAGCCCGCGGACGACGTGGCGCTCGTGCCCGGCCGGGACGTGTGGATGTCGGCCGAGCTGCCCAAGCACCGCGGCTTCTGCCCGGCCGAGCGCATGGACGCCGAGGACCTGCTCTTCATCCTCTACACGTCGGGCTCCACGGGCTCGCCCAAGGGCGTGGCGCACTCGACCGCGGGCTACCTGCTGTACGCGCTGCTGACGACGCGCCTGACGTTCGACGTGCGTCCGGGCGACGTCTTCGGCTGCGTCGCCGACGTCGGCTGGATCACGGGCCACAGCTACATCGTGTACGGCCCGCTGGCCAACGGTGCCGCCACGGTGCTCTTCGAGTCGACGCCCACGTATCCGCACGCCGGCCGCTACTGGGACCTCATCCAGACGCACAAGATCACGCAGTTCTACACGGCGCCCACGGCCATCCGCGCGCTCATGGCGCACGACCACGACCACGCCAGTCACGCCGCCAGCCCGCACGCCGCCGAGCACTACGACCTGTCGTCTCTGCGCGTGCTGGGCAGCGTGGGCGAGCCCATCAACCGCGAGGCCTGGAAATGGTACTACCAGACGGTCGGCCGTGGCCAGTGCTACGTCGCCGACACGTACTGGCAGACGGAGACCGGCGGACACATCGGCGTCGGGCTGCCGGGCGCCACGCCCATGAAGCCCGGCGCGTGCGCCAAGCCCTTCTTCGGCATCGACTTCGTCGTCACGGACGAGCACGGCCACGAGCTCACGGGCGACGGCGTCGAGGGCCACCTCTGCATCCGCTCGGCCTGGCCGGGCATGGCGCGCACGGTCTACGGCGACCACCAGCGGTTCGTCGACACGTACTTCCCCGAGGTCTACAACGGCCTCTACTTCACGGGCGACGGCTGCCGCCGCGACAAGGACGGTTTCTACTTCATTACGGGCCGCGTCAACGACGTGCTCTGCACCTCCGGCCACCGCATCGGCACGGCCGAGCTCGAGCAAGCGCTCACGGGCCACGAGGACGCCGCCGAGGCCGCCGTCATCGGGTGCGTGTCTTCTTCTCGTGCCATGTACAGGACAGGCAAGTACTTGGAAGCAGAAGGAGGAAGCTGACGCCATGTGCCGTGTCGTGTCTTGTGTCTGGCATCAGCATCCCGCACCGGATCAAGGGCGAGGGCATCTGCTGCTTCGTGACGCTAGCGGACGGCGCCGAGCACTCGGCCGAGCTCGAGAAGCAGCTCGTGCTCAACGTGCGCTCGCAGATCGGCGCCTTCGCCACGCCCGACGTGCTCGTCATCGTGCCCGACCTGCCCAAGGTGCGTGCTGCTCTCGTTGACCGCCGCCGTCCGCTGCTTCTTGTGAGTGATCCTCGGTACTAACGCGGCATTTCCCTGGCGGACCACAGACGCGCAGCGGCAAGATCATGCGCCGCGTGCTGCGCAAGATCGCGCACGGTGAGGAAGACCAGCTTGGGGACCTGTCGACGCTCGCGGACCCGGCCATCGTACCCGCGCTCATCGACGCCATGAAGGCGGCGATGGTCGGCAAGAAGCTCTGAGCGGCCCACTCGAAGCCGCGTCTTCTCTTCGCCCTCCCCTCCGTGTGACTTCTCGACGTGCGTGGAGGCCGAGAGCCATAACTTCACACCCAATCACAACACAGCGTAGTTTAGTCCCCACTGCGCCGCTGTCGACACCACCAGGTCCGCTCTCCTTTCCCATTGCGACGCGAGGCCGAGGGAAGCCGCGGTTTCCTCTTCCTGGATGCGAGCAGCACCAGCAGCGGGACGACAGCGACGCTGCCGCAGCCGGCAACCACCTTGTACTGGAAGTCTCGCCACTTGCGCGCCAGCCTCTCTCTGTCTTGCATGTCGATGCCGCCCACACGCTCCTCCTCGGCTTCTGACAAGAGCGCGCGGCCCTCGATCGCGAATGCCAGCGCTCTTGTCTCCACGCTCGTGTTCTCGACGCGCTCAACCACGTACGGCGTGCGCTCTCCGTGCTCTGTGAACGGCTGGAGCGTCAGACACGTATGCTGTCCGAGCACCCAGTAGTCCGACTTGACGCGGTACTTGTCCAGCTCGGTCCGCAACGACTGCGCCGTGCCGTCGCCGCCCGTGAACCGCTGCGTGTGGGTGACAAGCGGCCCAGTGTCGGTCGAGGAGCCCGACAGCTTGGCCTGGTTGCGGTGCATGAAGAGTACGTCGCCCGCCGGGTCGCGCTGCACCATGGAGACACCGCAGAAGGTGTCGTCCAGCTCCTCGTAGAGCCCACCGATCATGGGCAGCAGCTGCACCATGTGGAACGGCGTGGACGTGTTGAGCCACGCGAGGCGGAACAGGTCCTTGTCTCCGTAGACCAGCCGCCAGTCCGTGAGCAGCCGGGGCTGGTGTCCCGAGTAGAACATGAGCTTGGACAGCGCGTCGTGCGAGCGCGAGCGGTTGACCAGGATCTGCCCGCTCTCCTGCTCGAACATGTCGGTGAAGGGCATGTCGAGCAGCCGCCACAGCGCGCTCTGCTCGTGCACATTGAACGGCGTGCGCACCATGGGCCGCCAGAAGTCGGGCCAGAAGATGGCGCCCAGCCGCTGGAACTCGGGCGAGTCGAACAGGTACGTCGGGTCGCGCACCGGGATGTTGTCCGAGTCGAGGAAGAGCACGCTCTCGAAG
>JAADYF010000333.1:0-24887 GCA_023338175.1 Phytopythium delawarense
AAGCGGCTCCATCGGCCGGACGAACGCGCCGAGCATCAGAATGGGCCGCTTGAAGCTCTGTAGCCATTTCCCTCATTGTAAAATATCCATTCAATTTTTACAAACCGCATCCTTACATTCTCCCAATATACCCGCAATGTGGCATGTGGCGGTAGTTGACTTGCATTGAGTATGGGGATCTGTTCTCCCCACAAATTTGCAATTTGCGGCGTTTTTTTTGCAGTTATTTCGTTGAAGAATTGCGCTGAGAAATCGGCTCGTATACAGTGCCATAATTAGCTTTTACATTTTACAGTTCACTGTTGCCGTGGCATCAATCTCTCCATTTGTCAGACATTGATCCTCTCCGGACGCTAACGCCACAAACCGTAGCAGCTTCGCTGGCTGTTGACACCCCAGCCGGCTCGCGATTCATCAAAAGAGACAACTTTAGCGAATTTCTCACCCCTCGACCTGCGGAGAAGCCGCTGCAAAAAATACGCCGGCGTGTCCGGATAGTACGAGACGCACTCGCCGGCTGCTGCTCGGGTGCCGACCGCGCGCGATGAGCGACCGCCGAGGCGCCAGCCTGCCGCTGCGGCGCGGGCGAGAAGACGCCAAGCTGGACCCGCCGCACCGCGTGGCGGCCTTCCCGCCCGTGCGCCTCGGCTCCTGGCACCGCCTGCGATCCGTGTCGCAGGAGCTCGACGAGCTGGAGCTGCGCCCCGGACCGCTGTCTACCGCGCGCGCGCCTGCGGTAGGTCCATGCGCTCGATAGCGTCACGCGCAGGTGAGTGCTGTTCTCACCTCTCGTGGCCATCGACGCGGTCGGCCAGAACTTCCACGTGGGTATCAAGCTGGAGCAGGTCCTGAACCCGCTGCCCGGGAGCAGGACCCGCAAGACCAAGATCGTCTGCGCGATTGGCCCTGCGTGCAGCTCGGTGGACATGCTGGGTGGGTCAGGCTTTTGCAGTTCATCTGCCGCTGCTTCTCGCTGCTCGCTTCGATGAACTGACTGTCTTGCGATGTCTTGCGATGCCTTGCGGCCAACTTGGCGGTACAGGCCAGCTGCTGGATGCCGGCATGAACGTGGCGCGGCTGAATTTCTCGCACGGCGACCACGAGCTGCACCTGCGCAGCTTGTCGAACCTCCGAGAGGCCATTCGAGCACGCCCAGGATGCCACTGCGCTGTTCTACTCGACACAAAAGGCCCCGAGATCCGTTCAGGCTTTCTACGCGGCCACAAGCCCGTCCACCTGAAGGTCTGAAGCCGCCCATCCTTCATCGTCTACGCCTTTAGCCGTGCTGACCTCTTCTCTGTTGCGCGGCAATTAGGCAGACCAGGAGCTGGAGATCACGACCGACTACTCCGTCGAGGGTGACAGCTCTCGTATCGCCTGCACGTATGAGCATCTCCCGACCTCTGTCTCCGTGGGCTCCCGCATCCTGTGCGACGACGGCAGCTTGGCGATGACGGTGCTCGAATGCCGCGAAGAGTCCATTATCGTCAGGGTTCACAACGACCACATCCTCGAAGAGAAGAAGAACATGAACCTCCCAGGTTTGTGCCTCTCCGTGTGTTGGCTAGTGTCGTGAAGATCCCTGATGCCTGACGTTTCACTTCGGGTGAACTGTGTTTGGCGCGGAATCGCAGGTGCGGCAATCAAGATCGCAGGCATCACGGAGAAGGACAAGAACGACCTCATCAATTTTGCGATCCCTCAGGTGGTGGACATTGTGTCGGGGTCGTTTGTCCGCACTGCTGCGAACGTCCGCGCAATCCGCGAGTGTCTGGGCGAAGCTGGCAAGCGGATCCGCGTTCATGCGAAAATCGAGAGTCTTGAAGCGCTGCGGAACATCGATGAGATCATCGCAGTGGCCGACGGCGTGCACGTAAGTCGAGGCGACCTGGGCATGGAGCTGTCGCCGGAGCAGGTTTTCGTCGCGCAGAAGATGATTATCCACAAAGCCAACTGTGCAGGGAAGCCAGTGGTGACGTCGACGCAAATGCTCCAGTCGATGACGAAGAACCGGATCCCGTCCAACGCCGAGTGCACTGACGTGGCGAACGCCGTGCTGGATGGCACGGACGCCATGATGCTGTCCGCGGAGACTGCGAAGGGTAAGTACCCGCGGCAAGCAGTGGAGACCATGGCGCGGATCTGTCTCGAGGCCGAAGGGGCGTTGGATTACCCAGAGTTGTATCGCACACTCCGCTCGCGGGTCCAGCGTCCAATCGGCATGTGCGAGGCGATCGCGAGCTCTGCCGCTGGGATCTCGCTCGACGTCAAGGCACGACTGATTGTATCGTTCACGGATACTGGGGCGAGCACGAAGATGCTGGCCAAGTTCCGCCCCGAGGCACGCATTCTCGCGATCACCGCGTCCGGCATGGCGGCGCGTCAGCTCTCTGGCGTTTCAAGGTGAGGCTATGATCTAGCGGTGGACAATCGGTGGGATGCGAGCTGACTGGTGCCGCTGCTGTGCCAGGGGTGTGTCGGTGCTGCGGGTGGAGTCCATGATCGGAGTCGAGAGCCTCACGGTCCGCGCGATCACATTCGCGCAGGAGAAGGGCTGGCTCGCGCACGGGGACCTGGTGGTGCTGGTGCACGGCATGCGCGACGCCGTGTCCGGGTCCACGAACGTCGTGCGGGTGGTGGAGGCGAGTCTGCACGGGTTCGCGAGCCCTACCAGCATGCGGTTCAACGCCCCGCCGCTGCCACCCCCGCTCGGACTGTGATGACCATCACGCGGGTCCTCCATCTCGGAGCAGTTGAAGTTGCTCAACTTATTGCAGTATCCTTCTCGAGATTTGTGGGTGTTTGAATCAAATTGCACTTAAATAAGTTAAGAAACGAGGGGTGACGTCGCCGGCGTCATGGGCTGGTGTCGCGTTTGCTTCCTGGAAGCAAACGAGGCAAGTCACTTTTTGATTTACGACAGCAGGTTGTTGAAATGCAACTTCAACAGCAACCATACTCAACTCCAGTCAGTGCGTTCGGTTTGCGCAAATCATTCTAATAAATCTGACTCGGGAGTTCCCCGACGCCACGCCGTCGACAATCCGAACGCAAGCCCGCCATCCGCCCCAAGCCACCGGCCGGGGAGTCGATCCGTCTGTAGCGCGAGGGGCTCGCTGACCGCCGGTTGACGCGACGGAGATGAGAGGCGCCGCGCTGTTCCGGGCGGCCGTGTGGGCGCTCGTGGCGGCAGCGCTGGGCATGGCGGCCGAGCGGCGGCGGCTGCAGCGCCAGCGCGTCGAGCAGCAAGAACAGCACCAGCAGCAGCAGCAGCGACTCAAGGACTGTGGCTGCGCCGACGGCGAGTGCTGCAACTCAGTGCGCGACGCCGAGCGCAAGTACCAGCTGCCGCGCGCGCACGTCGAGCACTGGGACCCTCGCGACGGGCGGTGCGACCCGCGCTGGGCCGCGCTGGCGCCCGGCAGCCGCGAGCTCGTGCGGGGCGAGGCGCACCCGCGCACGAGCTTCGGCATGCTCATCCTGCTGCGCCACGGACAGAGCGTGTGGAACCGCAAGCCGGACCGGCCGACGGACGAGTGGCGCTACGCCGGCTCGATCGACATCCCGCTGAGCGAAGTGGGCATCCAGGAGGCCTTTGAGGCCGGCAAGCGGCTCGAGTTCACGCCCGTGGACGTGGTCTTCTGCTCCCAGATGGACCGCGCGCGCACCACCATGTCGCTCGCGCTCAGCGTGCACGCCAGCAGCAAGACGCCGGTCGTGGAGCACCGCTCGCCGCTCGACCCGCCCGCCTTCGACGGCGTCAACGACGAGAACCCCTACGACTTTGTGCGTGGCATGCGTGGGAGCGAGCCGAGAGGACAGTGGCGCTGACTCGTGGCGGCTGATGATGACTGCAGATCACCCCGGTGTACATCTCGCCGGCGCTCAACGAGCGCAACTTTGGCGACCTGCAGGTGAGTGGCAAAGGCTCTCCATGATGCGATCGCGAGCCTTGTGACTCGGTGACTGACCAAAGAGGGTGCGAGCAGGGCGTGCCGAGCTCCAAGCACACGGTGCTGTTCGACAAGGAGCACATCCGCAAGATCCGCAACGACTTCCACACCAAGTTCCCGGGCGTCAACGGCGAGAGCTGCGCCGACATCCACGCGCGCACGATCCCGTTCTTCGACGCGTTCATCCTGCCGCACCTGGCCGCGGGCCGCAATGTGCTCGTGTCGTCGCACGGCTTCGTCATCCGCACGATCATCAAGCACCTCGATGGCATGGACGCGGACGAGTTCAACGCGCAGATGAAGCTCGAGAAGACGGCGCCCGAGCGCTGTCTGCTGCTCGCCCCCACCGGTGCGTGCCTCCCACGGTTGTGTCTTGACTGGGCAACGACTGGATGCACTCGTGTTGACCGTGGTCGAATGCCAACCCCGCAGGCGTGCCGCTCATGTACAAATACGAGGGCGGCAAGTTCTCCAAGGTCGCCCAGTCGCACCGAGAGCGCACCGAGAGCCTCAGCAGGAGCATCGCACCATACTGAGGCAATCTCACCGCCGTGGCGTGTGTTTCATCCATCAGGAGCATCAGAGGAATGTATGATTGGATATGCGCGGAATATGATAAAGTGTGTTGAGCGAGCGGGTCTGACGAGGGTCGGGCTGAGCGACTCATGCAGCGCAGCAGTGAGACTGGCGCCGAGCACAAGCTGCGGCTGACCGACTGACCCGTGATCAACGACTTTGCTTTCCTTGCTTGCCCTGTTCTCAGTGAAATGAGGACCCAATGAAAGTGCTCGAGCAGCGGCCATCTCACAGCAACACTGACCCAGCAGACCGTGCTGTTTCTATTGGTGAGATGTGTCTTTGTCCGCGCTTGTTTCCTCACCACTGCGAGTCCAGTCTCGCCACGCTGCCCTGTCTATCGGCTGGTGGATATGTCGATCAACTGATGCAGCGGCGCTCACTCCGCAGCAGTCGCTGCGAACTCCGAGATGAGCTTTGTGAGGTGATCGTAGGTGTACAGCGACGACATGTGCCCGTCGCTCCACGTGACCGCGAAGGCGTAGTTCCCCTGTGTCATTGTCCGACCGATCAGTGCTTGTCTGCAACTGCAGAAATGAACGAAGCAGCGCAGTACCTTGCGCTCAACTGCGGTCGGGTGGATATCGTCGGGGATCGTCGCGGGGTCCAAAAGCTGAATGTTCGAGGCGAGAGATCAGTCATTCACGTTCAGCTAACCGTCGAGCGCGATGGGAAAACACACCTGAGCGCCGGTGAACTCGTCGATGCACTGCGCGCATCGACATCTGGAAGCATTCACAAGGTTGCGGCTATCAGTCAACCACCACGCTGGAGGAACGACTTGAGTGGATTCTGCCGCTGCGTACCGGGCCCGAAGATCAGCGGGGTGTAGCACCGCCTCCTTGGCCTCGCGAGCCGTGTACAGACGCAGGACAATCCCGCGGTCTCTGTCGAACAGTAGCTCCGGCGCCGTCCGGGCCTGGTGCTTGAGCACCACCAGTTCTTTCGCCACCGTCACCGCGAGGTCGTCGTAGGTTTTTTCTTCGTCGGGAGAGAGGTTCGACAGGACGAACGGGCTGCCTCGACAACACGCATTAGACTTCGGGGGTTGGTCGTCAAAGAAAACAGCTCGGCATGCCCTGCTCTCACCGTCCAGAGTCACCGGATGCGCTAAATTTGTCCGAGATTGGTAGCTTGAACACGTTTCGCATGCTGTACTTGTCCACCAGCTCTTGCGTGTGCCCTTGACCTGTCACCCACGTGACCACGCACATGAGTCCTTAAATGTGGTTGCCGCCAAGTTCGAGCGGCGGTACGCTTGCTCACCGAATGGAAAGTGGCGATGCCCATGGGTGCAGTCAAAGTACGACATGTTCTCCACCACGGCCGCCGTTTTCACCTGCAAGACACATTAATCGACGTGAGCTATGACAGTAGGAGTTGCACATGCTTCTTTACAAATGCACGGACCTTGAGATCATCGAACATGACGATTCCCTTTTCAACGTCGACAAAACTGTTGAATGGTGGGAGACACAGTCAAGTCAGCGGCAAATCCTTGCATGGCGATGACAAAGAACGCCGCCACCCAACCTGAGACGCTGTGGCGTGGTGACGATCACAGCCGCCGAAATGGCCATTTGCTGCGACAGCGAGATCTGAATGTCGCCCGTGCCCGGCGGCATGTCAACGACCAGGTAGTCCAGCTCGCCCCACTCGGTGCCGAGGATGAGCTGGTCCATGAGCTTGGAGACCATCGGCCCGCGCATGACAGCCGCGCCGACACCTGCGTCACCTCTCGCGCACAGTCAGCGCGTTGGTTATTGCCGCTCAAGCAAAAGTCGGCGGGACGCACCTCCTGCGCCGGGAGCCGCCTTCTGGTTCACAAACCCAAACGACATGCACTTGACGCCTTCATACTCCACGGGCTCGACAAAGTGTTTGAACGTCTTGGACGGGCGGATGCTGCAGTCGTCTGGGGAGATCATCGTTGGTAGGCTCGGCCCGTAGATGTCGGCGTCCAAGATCCCGACGCGCGCGCCTCGCTTGGCCAGGCTGGTAATTGCAATCACTCTCGCGCTCAGCCAGCGGAGCCTCGCGATCAATCGAGAGCACGAGAAGCGACGAACCTGAAGGCGAGGTTGACCGACACGGTCGACTTGCCGACGCCGCCCTTGCAGCTCGAGACGGCGATGATCTCCGCCACGTTGGCCAGCGATGAGAAGCGGCCGGCGCGCGCGCTCCTCGGCCGCGGCGACGAGATCTCAAAGTCGATCTGCTTGACCCACGGCAGGCCGCTGATCTTCTCCTGCGCCTCGTCGCGCCACTGCGTCCTCGTCACTCGCCTCGTTAGTGGTCTGTCCTGATGCTGGTTCGGTCTCGCCTCTCGCGAGGTGGTGGTCCTCGCGTACCTGCTCCACGAGCTCCGTCAGCACGGGCGACGGTGCCTCGATCTTGCACCTGACCGCTCCATTGTCCGGCGCGACCGCCACGTCCTGCAGTCGTCAAGCAGCCGTGGTCAGCGGCCGATCGCGGCGGCCCTGGCAGCGCAGCGCGCACCTTGACACGGCCGCTGGCGACGATGTCGCCGACGCCCAGCCCGTCCGGGATGGCGCGCAGGCGGTCCACCACCTCCGTCTCCATCTGCGCCGCCTGCCGCGTGGACAGCGAGCGCCCAAAGACGCGCGTGGGCGCCCGAAGACGCGCCGCCGCCGCCGCTCGCCTCGCCCCCAGCATCTCCGTCGACTCCTCTTGTCAAAAGCGCTGCTGACGGCCGCAGGTTGGTGTGGTCACGCCGAAAGCACAGGCGATTTGTCCAAAATAGGGTGATATTCGCGCATATTTGACAAATGAACACGGTTTGTTGAAGTTTACCGGTCTGTGATTGGTGAAATAGATGCATTCACGAGCGCTGATTGGCTATTTATAGGGGTCGCGGAGTGATGCAGCGATCCCGAACCGACACCGAGCGAGTGGCAGACTGAGATGGCGCGGCAATGACCGAGGTAAGCGGCTCGGCCCCACGGAGCGCTCTGGCCCCGCTGTCTGCGTCTATGAGTCTGGGTGGATGAGCACTGCGTGGCTGACGCGGTGCTGGTGGTGGGCAGGACGAGGCCGACGTGGAAGCGCTGCTCAAGCAGCTGCGGGACGCCAAGCAGCGCGAGCTGAAGCTGCGCGCCGAGAAGGAGCGCGTGCGCACGGAGATTGAGACGCTGCGGGCGGTGCGTTCCTCCCTCTCGTCTTGCGGTTAGTCTGCGCATTGTGACGGGCCGCGTGCCGCCCAGGAGCCGCTGTGGACGCGCGAGAAAGAGGCCCAGCGGCAGCTCGAGAGCGTCCAGCGAGAGCGGGAGATTCTTCGATCCCGGCAGCAGCAGGAGACCGAGACGCTCGAGCAGCTGAACCAATCTCTACGCACGCAGGTAGGCCGTCCGCGATGCAGGACGAGCTGGACGCGCCGTCTGGGCTGACTGCTCTGCTCTGCTGGCCCAGGAAATGAGCTATCGCCGCAAGGCTTCGGCCAAGAAGTCGGCAGGAGCGCTCGACCCGGAGCGGTTCAAGGCGGAAGCAGCGCGACCAGTAGCTTATCAAGCAGTTGCCGAGAAGATCAAGGTGGAGCAGCGTGGTGGGGGTGAGTGTCGTCGCTCCTTGGAGAGCGAGGAATGACCCTGTTCCGTGGACACTTGGACTAAACCCGACTGAACGTTGAGAGTCTAGGCGCAAAGACAGAGGACTCCCTTCAGAGCCTCGTGGAGAAGATAGACTGCAACGAGCAACTGCGTAGGGTTGAAAAGCTTCGCGCTGACCTGCAGAATGCTGACGCGCGGCGCAGGGCCGTCGACTTACAAGAGTCTCCGGCGATAAACGAGCCTCGAAGGGTACCAGGCTCGCCATCTGAGTATCTCCGCTTAGACTCGCCGCGCTTGACCCGTGCTCCGTCTAGAAACTTGCCAGTAACAGGTGAGAGTGGATCGGATGGTACGTCTTTCCCTGACGCTTTGTGTTGCTCCTGCCAGGGATGGAGCTGACGCTAGAATGCACACATGTGTTGACAGCGCTTGACCGACTACAAAAGTGCACTGGTCGGGCGTCAAGTGTGAGGGGCGGCCGGCAGAGCTTGACGGAGAGAGTCGAGCTACCGAGGAGTGCTGGAACTCCGTCCATTCATGGTGCGTCGGATTCTGGAGGTCTCCATAATCTGTAGATCTCCATAACCGTTGGTGCTGGGGATGGCAGACTGAATGAATGATGTAGCACCAGGTGTCCAGAACGCACAACTAGCCATCGTCCAGCCTCTCGCCCAACCAGCCCCATGGTTCGCGCCACCGCCGAGCATCTACGCTCCGGTGCCGGGTTACTCCTATCCCCCACTACTTCAGCCATTGGTGCCGCCAGGGATGTACAATCCTTACGGCTCCTTCTTGGGCAGTCCGGCGCCATATCAGTACCTCCAACCATACCCCGTCGGCAGCTCTGCACCGTGGAGTCCATTTTGTTCTCTACAGCCGCCATCCTACGCTCTCCATGGCGCTGTCAACCCTGCTTATGCACCAAACAGCTATGTCCCCCAACCTGCACCTGTCCAAGGTGCCGTCCAGGGTGAGGAAGAAGTAATTTGCCAGCTAGAACGGCAGATCGAAGCGATGAAGGCGAGGCTGCCGAATCTTGCAGCGTCAAGTGACGTGGCCCAACTGCAAACCCGCGTCAACCAACTCCGAGTAAGTGGACACTGATTGTCTGGCGCGTGGTTTGACTCGCTCTGCTCCGAAGTGAATTGACGCTTCTGATGCTGGTGTATCTGCATGTGGAGCCAGCACAAAGTCGCAGAGCTTACGAGTGAGGCCGCACAGAAAGGAGAGTCACCTCGAGAGGGCAGTGATCACGAAGACGACCCGGCGTTGATGTCATTGAAGGTGCAGTCTGCTTTTCTCTCCCTTTACAAGAAGCGATCCTCCCGGGCCTTCTCTGACAGATGCGGTATATTGAACAAGCAGAGACAGCACTTGCAAGCCATCATAAAGGTCCGCAACGAACGCGATCTACTCGAGGAGCAAGAAAAGGTGTTGTGTGCCGATCAGTGGAGATGTCATGTGGGATATGGAACTCACGAAGCGCATGAGATGGCGTAGCTGGAAGGCTTGAAGGAGGAGGTGAATCGTCGGCGGTCTGAAAAGAAGCGGGAGCAAGACCACGCCGAGTGGCTCGCACACCAGAAGCGAGAGCTCGTCGAGCTGCGCTTGCAGCGGACTCTTGCTCGCGGCAGTCAATCTACTCTCACCGGAGCATCAAATGCAGACTCCGATGACATCGTTCAAGAGATGTACTCGCCCGAGTCTGGACTGACGCTGTTCTGGGACGACGTAGTCGGTGTTCGCTTGATTCCCGGCAGCCTGCAGGTCAGTAGTCTCCTCGGAACCCGCGTCTCCATGAAGTTGTCCTCACGATCGGGGAATCTCTTGGTCAGATCACGTCCGCGGTTTTCGAAGGCACCCTCCTCCGAACATCGTTTCGAGCTGTCCCTGCGAAGGATGTGGAGGGGATCGGACCGACGACCCGGCGCTACATTTTCCGCAGCAACCGGCATATTGCCAAGCTGACGCCCAGTCGAGACCTGAAGGTGGTGATCGAGGTACGCCCTTATTGATTGGGTAGCATTCGTCTATGGAAACGCTAACCTGTGCTTGATTCGTCAAAGGTGTCGAGCATATCTCCGGAGAAGAACGGAGCAGGGAAACAAGTTCTGGTGAGCGTCGGGTGGGCTGTCATGGACCTCTTTGTCCCCGACCCCGCATCAGGCGAGTTGGTCGTGTGTTCGGGTTTCCTCAAGCTCCCACTGCGCAACCCTCCGATGCCGGATCCGTCCAGGGCGTCAATCAACGCACATCCCTATGAAGAGAACGGGAACCCGTTCATTCGCGCTCGGGTGGTGCTAGGGAACAAAGCAGACGACGAGTCCTGTATGAATGTCGACCCCCAACTCTTTGCAGGTACAGATCGACAGTTCTTCCTGCGTGGATGGCTGCCATCTCCTAATCGAGTCTGTGGAACGGTGACCTGCCAAAGACAGATATCGCCTCCCCCGCGAGGCTGGCTCCGATTCAGAAGTGCATCGACAAAGTCGTTTGACTCTGTTCCAAACGAACGAACGAGACCCAACCACAGCTCCAGCAAAGAGCCCTCCCAAGCCATCGCGGAGTCCAGACCTGGACCAGATGTCGAGTGAGATCTGCTTCCCACATCTTCTCTCAGTGGTCATCGCGAACTAAAAGTTGGGTGCTGTGCTTAGAATCCTTGAGTTCGACCGATGCAGATAGCGTGCCGGCTGGCTCTGTGGAGAGCACCGAAGCTGACGCGCCGTGGATTCAAGTGGACAAGGCAGCAGAGAGGAATAAACGCGCAAGCGAGAGTCCTCTTTTCCAAGCTGGGGACGGGTTCAACGTCCTCGTCGATGCCGCACGGTGCTTACCGGATAACATATCCATCACCAAAGTCACTGTGGCGGCACTGAACTCGGATCGGACGCGAGTTGAGGCGCTGGATGCGGTCTCATTTTCCTCGCGCGTCGGTGATATGTACAGCCCAGTGTTCGATCTGGTTCGTGTGCTGCTGGTTCGCCCACTGAGGTGTTGCAGGCACTTCATCCACTGTTTGTGTTGCTTGTCTCGTAGTATGTCGAGTTCCAGGAGAAGCGCTTCAACCCGACGCTGACGATCGTCATTCGCATCGACACAATCGACGTTTACTCGAAGCTCCCGGTCATCCTTGGATACTGTGCGCTTCCCGCGTTCGTCGATGCTGAGACCCGTGCTCAACCTTTGAAGCCGGCCATCGAGCGGTTCCGCCTGAACGAAGGGGGCTTCCAACTGCCACTGCGAACAGCGTTGAGCTTCGGCACAGCAGAGCAAGAATTCCGCGCAGACGCCCTCGAGAGCGTTCCCAGTGTGTCTTGTGCGACGCTCTTGATGCGCATTACTCCAGCAAAGAGGGTACACACTCTCCTCTCTACTTTCATGCCGAGCCTCAGAAGTGTCGATAGCTGCTTGACAACTTGTGGTTAATGCGCAGACTCAAGACGGACTGACGCTCCAGACGAGAAAGAATTGGGCCCCGGAGCAGTGGGAGGCCAAGGGTCTAGTGAGCCGCCCCCCTCGCTATCACGACAAGGCGTACGACACGATGGCATGCGTCCCGACCGCGATCGAGCAGCAAATCTACGCTCTTCGGGTGCGCTGCATTCGCCTGATCAGCGATGACACATGCACTGTCTGACGCCCAATTGTTTCCGCCACCACTTTGAAGCATTCCAAGCGAAAACCTCGCACGGTTGACGAGTGTCTCCAGCAGCTTGCTCCTCCAGAGCTTCCAGACATCATCGAGATGCTGAAGGTACGGCCTCTATCACGATCGTCGTCGCCCTAAAGGCTGGGTTCCTTCGTCGTTGACTTTGATTTGGATGGACGTTGTGGCGAAATGCCCGCAGCCAAAGCCCAAAGTCTCTCTTGATCTAGCTCGGGGGTTCGTCTACCAATCGACAATCGGCTTCCGAGTCGCGATCGACGGTCTCCACAACGTCAAAGGCAAAGTCGGAAGCCTTTTCAAGGTCCTGTACAGCGTTTTCCCTCCTGGATCCTTTTACCAGACACCACGAGTGGGCAAAGACGTGCACTTCACAGCTTCAATCGATTGGACGAGCGCCCAGACATCGCCAGAGTTCACGGACGGCTTCGTGGTGCGTGCTATGAGCCTGTCGCCGCTGATCCAATCCGTTCCCCAACCATTAGGTTGACTCGTTTCCGCAGACAATGCGAGATCACGCCAACACGTCCAGCGTCGTCGCGGTGATCATCGACGTGCGGAGCATTGCACGCAACGCCAAATCTGGAGCCTTCGCCTCGCAGCCGTACGGGTGGACGTTCTTGCCGATTCTCAGCGAGTCCGGCGCTGTCGCGATCGGCGCCGTCCAGCTCCCGCTCTTCCAAGGGGAGGTCAAGCTGGTAAGTGGTGTTGATTTCCTCTCTGGTTGTCTTGAACCACGCAACCGCTTGTCGCGCGCGCTCAACGCTGTGCTGCTCCTTGCGACTGTGCGATATCCCCAGGACGTTCTCCACAGTGTCGACTCGGCCCAGAGTCTGCGCACTCTCGTCGAAGCAATCGCCTCTGGTGCCAAAAGCGCGCCCGTCACCTTTGTGGACGGCGCGTCTGCGCTTGTCCGGCTGGAGGATCCTCAAGTGCCGAGCATCGCTCTCCCGGCATTGGTTCGTGCCGTTGCCGCGCGTGTGCTTGGTATCTTGACCCTCACCGTGGCTGACGAGGCTTGACCGACGACCGCAGACCAACACGTCGCTGTCTCGAATGGTCCCAAAGAAAGCGGGGCCCAAGTACGTCTACGATGCGGCCAAGGTCGCCGCTCTCAAGAAGAAGACGCCGCTGAGCAAGCTCCTGCCCGCCTCTGCGGTCGAGCAGGAAGCCGAGAGGGAGATCAACCAGGCGTTCGCCCAGGTGACAGAGTGCGCTCTTGTCTTCCAGTCAGAAAGTGATGAACACTAACGCGCTGGTGGCCCTTGTCGGTTCGGCAGGAGTTGGGGATCCAGACCTGAACGAGCGACGCTTCGGGATCGGCCATGGCTCTCCGATCCAAGCCGCGGACGCGCCGCCGCAAGACGCTGCTGGCGCTCCAGCCGGAGGACTTTGACGACGTGCGCTACAAGGTGGAGCTCGTGCGCGTGGCGGGCGGCGAGGACCGCGAGGAGAGCGCGCTGCCGGGCCTGGACGCGGTCGAGGTGGGCGTGGCGGCGGGCGTGGCACTCGCGCTGCTCGGCGGCTGCGCGGCGCTCGGCGCGTCGCTCGACCTGCTGGAGCTCGCGCACGAGGACCTGCGCCTGCTGCTGCCCATGCTGGCGCTGCCCCTCGCGTGGCTGCTGGCGCTGCACGCGTACGAGCGGCAGGTGGCGGCGCGGCCGCTGCAGGAGTCGGCGGCAGTAGCGTCCCCGCCTAAAGTCGCCACCACCTGAGCGAATAATCGTAATTTCAGCCAATGATCAGACGTTTTGGGGCTGTGCTAGCGTTCGGATTGGTCAAAAACGGACCCCCGCCAGCAGCTCCCGCAGTGTTGGTCTGGAGTCGCAAGCAAAGCACCAAGAGGGAAAGCGAGTGCTTTCGGCGGACTCCAGTGTGTCGGTGTCGGCATGGCGGTGATCACGTTCACGCCGCTGTACGGCGTGCAGTCGAGCGACCCGTGCTGCGCGTACCTGCTGGAGATCGACGACGTGTGCATCCTGCTGGACTGCGGCTGGACGGACCAGTACGACGTCGAGCTGCTCAAGCCGCTGCAGCGCGTGGTGGGCCGCGTCGACCTGGTGCTCATCTCGCACCTCGACATGGCGCACATGGGCGCGCTGCCCTACGCCATGGGCGCGCTCGGGCTGGACGCGCCCGTGTACGGCACGCTGCCGGTGCACCGCATGGGCCAGATCGCGCTCTACGACGCCTTCCAGGCCAAGACCAAGCACGACAGCGACTTCTCGCTCTTCTCGCTCGACGACGTCGATGCCGTCTTCGAGAAGTTCAAGCAGCTCAAGTACTCGGAGAAGCTCACGCTCACCAGCTCGGGCGAGGGCATCGTCATCACGCCGCACGTCGCCGGACACCTCATCGGCGGCTCGCTCTGGCGCATCATGAAGGAAACGGTGCGGCGAGCCTTCCCTCCCTCCCTCCGCTTGCCGACTGCGACCCGGACGCGACATACTAACGGTGCCGCCTGACTGTGGACTGACCCACCCCCGCACAGGACGACATCATCTACGCAGTGGACTACAACCACCGCTCGGAGCACGTGCTTCAGAAGACCATCCTCGACTCGTTCACGTGAGTCCTCACGATGCGGTGGACTGGACTGGCGGGCTAGTGTGGCTAACAAACTTTCACGATGTCCCTGCAGCCGCCCGACGCTGCTAATCACAGACTCGATGAACCTGCACAAGGAGCAGCCCAAGCTCAAGGACCGCGACAGCAAAGTAAGCTGCCTCTTGGCATTGTCAAGGGTGGGTTTGGGTGCGACCGAGCGCTAACCGCTGCCTTCCTCATCGCCAGATCATGATGGAGGTGCTCAAGACGGTGCGAGGCGGGGGCAACGTTCTCATCCCCACCGACAGCTCGGGGCGAGTCCTGGAGCTCATGCGCGTGCTCGACCAGTACTGGATCCAGAACAAGTGAGAGCGCGGCTCAGCGCGGCCTGCGGATCTGCAGCATCATCGCTAACTCAATCGTTCGTGCTGTTAATGTGGTGCAGGCTCCGGGACCCGATCGCCCTGCTGCACGACATGAGTTATTACACGCCCAAGGCCGCCCAAGCCATGCTGGAGTGGTGCAACGAGCGCATCGCGAAGAACTTTGACGTCGGGCGACAGAATCCGTTCCAGTTCTCGTACGTGTGACGATGTTGAGTGTCGCCCTAGCGTGTCGTCCAGATGACTGACGCTTTCTTCTCGGCTCGCAGACACATCCACTTGGTTCACACGCTGGAGGAGCTTGACAACTTGCCGGAGCCAAAGGTACCCTGCAAGATATCTAACGCATGGCCTTATCATCAACCTAATCGTGCGTATGCTTCTTGGACTGAGTAGGTTGTTCTAACAACCTCACCGAGTCTCGAGTGCGGGTTCGCGAAGGAGCTGTTCGTTCGGTGGGCGCCGGAACCACGCAACAGCATCATCTTCACGACGACGAGTCCGCCTGCATCGCTGGCGTCGCGAATCCTGAAGCTTGTCAAGAACCCGGCGGGAGATCGCACCATCTCGTTCTCGGTGACCCAGAAGGTATTTCTCGAAGGAGCTGAGCTCGCTCTGCATGAAGTCAAAGAGCGCAAGCGATTGCGGGTCGAGGCCGAGAACAAGGCCAAGGAAATGGAGGAGGCGGCGATGGAGGATATGATGATGGGTATCGAGGACTATGAGTCGGAGGAGGAAGAGGAGGAGGCTGCGCAAGAAGGTAAGCCACGGCTGGATCTGGTGAGGCTTACTCGCAGTACTAACCTGAGTCGATGTCAATGCTGCTGCATGTGCAGTCCAGCTTCGAGGAACGTTCAAGGTCGGCCTGGGGCAGATCGCCTCTGTGCGGTATCCGATGTTCTTCGCGGCCGAGCCGAAGGTGGAGTGGGACGAATATGGCGAGGTAAGTGATGCTGGTGCACAATCCAAGTTGGTTGGGGACCACTTGCTCACGTGAGGTGCATTTTGCGTCGACCGCAGATCATCAACCCGGACGAGTACAAGGACATGACCCTGCTTAATCGCCAGGCCCGGAGGAACATCATCGAGGACGCCGATGGAGACGTCAAGATGGGCAATGCCGAGCAGGAAGAGGAAGTAGAGACGCGTCCTACGAAATCAGTCACGAGCGAGATTACAGTCAAGGTACGATTGGCGCTCCCGCATCCTTCTGGTCTGCAATCGGCCTCTCACTCATTACTACCATCCCTTGATCGCATTGCCTGTTCAGGTTGCTGCTCGTGTCACCCAGGTTGACTTTGACGGCTTGGCGGATGGGCGTGCAATCCGCAACTGCTTGGGCAACGTCAAGCCTCGGAAGCTCATTCTGATCCACGGCACGGAGGCGACAACTGCGGAGCTGAAGAAGTTCGTCGAGTCTTCCATCCCGCAGTGCGAGGCCGTGTTCACACCCAATGTGATGGAGTGCATCGACATTGAGTCCGACACGAACGTGTACAAGCTCGCGGTGAAGGAGTCGCTGTACACGTCGGCTGTCTTCCGCAAGGTGGGCTTGCACGAGGTGGCGTACGTGACCGGCCAGGTGGCGCTGCCGGAGAATAGCTCCGTGCCGGTGCTGCAGCCGCTGAACGACTCGGTCGGACCGAGCACGCACGAGCCGATGCTGCTGAGCGATGGCAAGATGAAGCTGGACGTGATGAAGCAGGTGCTGGGCAAGGCGGGGTTCAACGCCAAGTTCCGCGGCGGCATGCTCGTGTGCAACGACGGCGTGGTGCTCAAGCGCGCCATGAACAACGAGGTGGTCGTCGAGGGGACTCTCTCCAGCAGTTACTACAAGATCCGCGCGCTGCTCTACGAGCAGTTCACGCTCGTCTGATCCGATCGGTCGCAGGAACCGGTCGCGAGGAGCGGAGTCCTCTCCTTCGACCTTCGTCCGACGCATCTTGATAGGCGGAAGCACGAGCGAATGAAGGAACCAGCCAGCCCCAAGTGGAACCAGTTGCAGTGCCAATGACACGCCTGGCGTCGCTTATCTCAGTGCTCTCGTGGCTACTGCCACCGTCAGTCCATCCGCCTTTGAAAATGCATACCACTTCTTTCCACATATTTCCTCATCTCCATCATCGCATTATATACCTCCATCTCCAACTCTATGAACCAATACCACCTGCAAGTACGTAAAGCACCGGTCGGCGGGGTTATGCTGGGCCGCCCCCCGCCGCTCGTTGGCTGGCGCCGCACCCGGTTCATTCGAGTGCCCGTGTCTGCCCTGCCGCTCTGCCTGCCGCTCGGACCGATGCTGTCGCTGCACCGGCACGCCGCGCGCGCCTCTGCGCGCTCCGCGCTCTTCTCGTCCGCCGCTGCGGCCGCCGCCGCCGTGGAGACGGAGGCCGGCAACGTGCTGCAGGTGGACCTGCGCCAGGTGGAGGGCTCGCGCGCGGCCCGCCGGCTGCGCAAGCAGGGCCTGCTGCCCGGCGTGCTCTACGGCGAGGGCGAGGACGGCGACGCGTCCAAGGTGCTGGTGGCGCTCCAGACGCGCGCGTTCGAGAAGCTGCACCGCAAGCTGTGGAGCTCGGTCGAGAACCAGGTCTTCGACGTGCAGGTGGGGGACGCCGCGCCCGTCAAGGCCTGCATGCGCGACGTGCAGTTCGACCCCGGTGCGTTCCTAGCGTCGGCCGTGTGCTGATTATGGTAGTCTGTTCCCGGTGTGGCTAACGCTGTAGTGCTGCCACGCTGCATGCTCCAGTCACGGACAAGCCGCTGGCCGTCAACTTCATGCGCTACAAGCCGGGCCGCAAGGTCTCCATCCCCGTGTCGTACCTGAACGAGGAGGGCAGCCCGGGCCTCAAGCGCGGCGGCTTCATCAACTACATCCACCACGAGCTCGAGTGCACCATCTACACGGACAAGGTGCCCGAGACGCTCCAGATCGACGTCAACGGCCTGCACGTCGGCGACCGTATCTACCTGGAGGCCATCAAGTTCCCGGAGGGCGTCGTGCCCAACATGAAGCCGGGCTCGATGGTCTCCAAGATCGCCGGCCGTCGCGGTCTCATCCCGCGCACCGAGCCGGTCGCCGAGGCCGTGGAGGAGGTTGTGGAGGTCGCGCAGGACGCCGACGAGGAGTTCGACGACTGGAACGATATTTTCTAGGCGCGCACGAGCGAAGAAGGCAGCCGGGCTCGTTCTCGTGGTGACATAATGGTGGGCTTCTTCTCTCCACTTTCCATCAACCAAAGCGAGCTCTGTTCTTCTTGGCCGCTCGTGTGCATGTTGCTTGGATAAAATAGAAAACAGAGCACAGCACACGCTCCGACTGCAACAGGTCTGCCAGTCTGATCGGCCAGTCGCCGTCGCTCACGACGTGCTGGTCGTGTCGGTCGCCTCGAAGGCAGCCTTGGCTTGGCCTTGAGGCTGAAAGAAGGCGGCGGCGTCCGGCAGCGCCTTCTTGTCCGCAGCCTCCTTGGCCTTCTGCTTGTCCGACGGGGCTCCTGGCGCGGGCTTCACGTCGGGGAAGTCCTCGCGTAGCCAATCAAGCGAGCCGGTCGTCTGAATGGCGCGCGTCACGTCCGACATTTTGATCTGCCGCTTGTTGCGGTACAGCGCCTGCTCGTAGCTCTTGGTGCCGAGAAACTGCACAAACAGTTCCTGTCCAAGCCATGCAGCACCATGTGAGTCGTTATGAGCACGACAGCACGGTGGAGGAGGCCGCGCAGCTCACCGACGCCTTGGAGATGGCAATGAGGGCGTCGCGGGAGATCTTTCCGGCCTCTGGGTCGCTCTGGATGATCTTCTTCACGCGACCTGGCGCGGTAGACGTCACAGGCTCACACTATCAGCCTCCAGGCGCACGGACACCACCGGCTGACGGCGATTTACGCACCCAGCGGGTACACGCATGCGTGCGACTCCTTGGCTGTCTCCGCGTCGTCATGCTCTTCCTCGACGACAGGGTTGTCCAGCCGCTCCTGCTCGTACCGCTCCTTGTCTTTGACGGCGAGCTGCACGTAATGCTGCCAGGCACCGACCGAGACAAACCCCCACTTCAGACCTCGACTCGCAGCATGCAAAGCCGCGCGCGCGCCCCTCGCACCTCCTTCTCCTCGGGCGTCAACGCCTTCCACTGCACGCTGATGAGCTTCTGGAGTTCGCCAATGCGGAGCCCTGCGCGCCTCGAGTCGCGTCAGTCAACACATGAACGACCAGCCCACGCAGCTCTCTTAGGCGCCGCGCAGCAGACGCAGACGCACCGGGGTTCTCCGCCGTCACTTGCTTCCGCCGGTCGTTGCAGAAGAGCATGTACGAGCTCAGCGGCTTCTTGATCGTCGGCGCCATAGCTGCTTCGAGTGCAAATGCGACTGACTTACAGTGGCTTCCCGCCAAAACACACCAGCGCGCCAAGACTTTGGAGGTCACTATTATGTGAATAGTGACTCTTCGCACCATGCCCAGACTGAAGCCATCTCTCGCAGCACCTTCAACCTCAGTGACGTTGCTGGCGCATGGCAGACTCTGCCGTTGGCGAGGCCGACGACAACGCGCTCGATCCATGCAAGAGTGAGTGGTCGCATCTGCCGTGAAGTAGCTGGGCCTGACATTGCTTGCGGCGGCTCGTCAATGAATGGCGTCTCGCCATGCTCGCCCTCTTGTCCGAGCTCCTAAAGATCAGCACAGCGGTCGCTCACCAGCACCGCCGTCGCCTCGACGCCTCATGAGGCTTCAATGCAGGCGGCACTAGCAGGCATCGTGCAAAGCGAAAGCACGAGTCCATGAAAGGTTTGGCGATAAGTTATTACTCTTGAAGCGCCAACAGCGCTGGCTTGACTACAGCGAACATGGCACACGACACAGATACACACAGGGGACGGTCAATGGTGACAACGAGGCGGGGCCACCAGCAGAGCGGATGCGTCTTGGCCTCTGAGATCCGCGAGTGGTCTCCGGCGAGGATTCACTGCCGGATGGGCTTGATGCGTCGCGCCGTGCGAATCTTCTCGGCGCGCTCGTAGTTCTCGGCCGTTTGTGCTGCCCAGCGCGAGTCGTGGCTGCGGGCGATTTCCAGAGCGGTGGAGTCTGCCGACGACGGCGACGAGGACTTAGTGGCCGCGACGCTGTTCGAGGCGGAGAGCGCCAGTGCGGACGAGCACGAGGGCGACAGGTACTCATCTCCTGCGCTGTGCGCGTTAGGTCGGAGCCACCGTCGCTTCTCTTCTTCTTGATGGCGCGCGGCCAGTTGCTGGCGGCGCTCGCGGCCCTCGGCGCGCTGCGCCAGCCACTTGGAGTTGCTACCAGGTAGGTCCTTCACGCTAGACGCCACAGTCACAGTCGTCGATGACTGCACACTTGATCCGTCCACAGGCGCCGGCGAGTCGCCGGAGGGAGCGCCGCCGCTTCTGTTGGGGCTGGGACTGGAGCTCGAGTTGGAGTTGGAGGAATCACTCGAGCTCGTGCTGGTGCTGGTGCTGGCGCCGGAGATGGCGGCGCTCGTGGTGGCACTCGTGCGCGTGTGCGTGCATGTTGCATGACCGGCCTCGCTGCGCTTCGTCGACTGGTCGGGGTTGCGGACCGCCAACTGCCAGCGTGTCTTGGCTTCCTGTGAGTGGCGCGCAGCCAGCTGCTCGCGGCGCTCTCGGGCTGCGGCGCACTGCGCCACCCAGCGCGGGTCGTTCTCGAACGCCTTGACGCGAGGTGCGGCCTCGGTCTTGCGCGGTCGCGGAGTCGGGCTGGCGGCCTTCGACGCTGTCGGGTCACTGGAAGTGGCACTGGAGGGAGAAATCGCGGTGGTGGATGTGGTCGGGCCGGTGCGGGCGACGGTGGTGGTGGTGGCACTGGGGATCGACGGGCGACGGCCGAGGATGCGGCGCGACGCGCCAGGCTCGAACCGGTCGGCAATGGTCGCCACAGGGCGTGCGGCCAGCGTCTCCACCGGCCGCGAGGCTGTCTTGGGCGGCGCGGCGGTGGCTGCCTGCGAGAGTTGGTGCGCGCGAAGGGTAACGAACCGGAGGCGCGAGGAAGCCATCGTGGCTGGTCGTCGACGGCGGGAGGGCGTAGGCGGAGCGCTGGTCTCTGTGGCTCGGGGAGGCGAGGAGGAGGAGTCTTGGAGGCTTGGCGGGAGATTCCGGAATGAGCGAGCGCGGAGGTCGGCGGAGGAGCCGAGGAGAACGCGCTGGGGAATGCGGAGATTGATGGGACCGCGCTCGGGTCGGGCGGCGGCAGTCACGGTGATGGGGGGCGACCCAGAGCGCCGGCGCGGGGGCTCATGGAGGCGCTGGGGGCGGCTGCGGAGGCGCAGGAAGCGCAGGAAGCGTCGGCATGGGCATGGAAGGCAATCATGGGGCTGGCGAGGGGAAAGGTTACGTGCGGGGATACGTTGTGGTTACCCAAAGTGTATCTCGCTCGCTTCAACCTGATAACGATCTGGTTACGCAGGTCCGTGACCGCAACACCGCAGGAGGCGACGCCCATGGCTCGAGCAGGGACTCTCACCACTCACGCTCAGTGGCGGCCATGAATATATGCGCACAACGACTGACCGCGTCTTCCATCGCTTGAACGGTGGTCGGAGATGCCCCGTGCAACGTCGTCGCGAGTCCGCTGTCAGCGCGCACACGTACAACAAGCAGCCCTGCGAGCTCCAGCACCACCGCAGTGGCAGCGCTCGCCAAGGAAGCAGCCTTCTCTCGTCGGGCGAGAATGATGCAATCCTCCCAAACTCGGGGTTCCGCAGCCGCCCGCGCGCGCGTTCAGCTCGGCCAGCGTGACAAACCCCAACGCGCCTCTGCGAGCCAAGGGCTGTCAAGCGTCACGCCAAGCGACATAGCTCACCCTAAGATGGATGATTCGTTGAAGTGCTTTCAGTTTGGTGAGGATTCGAGCCGACCACAGCGACTGGGTCCTGGTGATCGGCAAGACCTGCAATGAACAATACTGCTGCGAGACGGAGGCTGTCTGGCGTCCTACTTGGACGTCGTGACTTGAGGTGCAGCCGAGGTCACGAACACTGGTGTCTTGTCGGCAGCCGCCCATTGCAGTGCTCTCGAGGCGCTGGCACTACCCACGCCGCTCACCAGCGACAGCGAGTGCTTCCTCCTGGATGCCTTGCACCTGCCAGC
Organism: Phytopythium delawarense; assembly: GCA_023338175.1. Lineage (NCBI taxonomy): Eukaryota > Oomycota > Peronosporomycetes > Pythiales > Pythiaceae > Phytopythium > Phytopythium delawarense. The sequence goes on from JAADYF010000333.1 coordinate 21,805, forward strand.
TGCAAATATCCAGAGCTTCTCGGATTCACTAAGGAATATGAGGGCATCGCAAGAACTCTGGATATAATAGTCCAGAACCGGTGATTGGGCGTCACCCACCGCATTCGCATCCGTTCCGCGTCATTCTCGGCGAAGAACCTCTCGGTCGGCGGCACGCGAGGCCGTTAGCGATGGGCGCGGGCGGCAGCAAGAGCGCCGACCCGTCGGGCGAGGCGGCGGACGCGTCGGCGGCGGTGGTGGCCAAGCCGGGGGCCTCCGGGGACGCGCGCGCGCCGTCGGTCAAGGACGAGGTGCTGGGCATGGTGCTGGACGGCATCTTCCTCTATGGCATGTTCCTGTCGGCCAAGTACATGTACAAGGTGCGGGCGTCTGCGACTCTGCTTCGGTGCGAGTGAGGGAGTGAGGGAGGAATTGCTAACTGTGGGTGGGCTCTTGCAGACGCTCAAGCCCATGATGGACGACTACCTGGAGGGCGCCAGCAGCCAGTCCAAGCTGCAGAAGCGGCTGAGCCGGACCGGGCGGCCCGTGTTCAACACCAACTACTTCGAGAACATCATCGCAGGCGACATCGTGGACCCGGTGGACATCGACGTGTCGTTCGGCGACATCGGCGGGCTGGAGCGCCAAAAGCGCGACATCTACGACCTGGTGGTGCTGCCGCTCAAGAGCCCCGAGTTCTTCGCCGCGCGTGGCAACCTCCTGTCGGTGCCCAAGGGCATCCTGCTGTACGGCAAGCCGGGAACGGGCAAGACGATGCTCGCCAAGGCCATCGCGAAGGAGTCGGGTGCCTTCTTCATCGACCTCAAGATCAGCACCATCATGAGCAAGTGGTTCGGCGAGTCACAGAAGCTCGTGCGCGCCGCCTTCTCGCTCGCGCGCAAGCTGGCGCCATGCATCATCTTCATCGACGAGGTGGACTCGTTCATGGGCAAGCGCGGCGGCGTCTCGGACCCGACGTTCTCCTCCATGAAGACGGTGCGTCCGTCGGCTGAACCATCGCTCGAGCGTTGGGCTCGAGGTCGGAGGCTTACTCGATGGTGTCGTGTCCGCAGGAGTTCCTGGCGCTCTGGGACGGATTCAACGACATGAGCACGGGTGACAACGGGTTCGGCGTCATCGTCCTCGGAGCCACCAACCGCCCGCAAGACGTTGACCCGGCGTTCCTGCGCCGGATGCCTCGCACGTTCGAGATCGGCCTGCCCAACCAGGCGCAGCGCGAGAAGATCCTGCGCTTGCACCTGCGCAACGAGGCAGTCGAGAAGGGCTTCGACTTCCGCCAGCTCGGTCTCGACACTGGCTTCTACAGCGGCAGCGACCTCAAGGAGTTGTGCCGCGCGGCGCTCATGATCCCCCTGCGCGAGCACATTGAGCGCGTGCGTGACACTGCGATCGCGGCGTCGAAGCAGGACGGAGAGATTGCGGAGAGCGCTCCGGCCCCGAAGATGCGTCCGCTGTCAATGGCGGACTTTGAGGAGGCCAAGACGATGGTGCAGCCCACTGGCGCGACCGCGTACGCGTACGAAGCGTCCCAGCAGCAGCCGGATAGACGGTCCCAGCCCGGCGGCGGCGCCCCGATCGACATGGACATGTTCGCGGCAATCATGGCGGCTGGGCTGCAGAACCTCATGCAGGCGTCGCAGCCCACCCGGCACCCGGACGTGCAATTCGAGTAGAGATGTTGTGTTTGGCGCGCTCTATTGCCGTCGTGCGGTAGGGTTGTTTGGAGCGAGGGCAGCAGTGCGCTGCCGACTCACACGAAGGTGCGCTTGCGCAGAATGAAGTGGTCGCCCTCGGGCTGCGTTTCTACGCGGGAGACGCCGCGGAATCGCCTGCGGCCTGCTGATTCTTCGTACACGCGAACGGGGCTGCCGTCTTGCAGCGCGACTGCGGCATGCTCCTCACTCACCGCGTCGTCGAGAGAAATGCAGACAATACCTCCGATCTCCCATCGATGCGCCGACTTTGAGGGCAGGACGACGAACGGGAGGTGGAGCAGGGCCGACTCGATCGACTGGAGCGGAGACTGCTGTGTCTGTGTCGCGGCAGTGAGCCTCGTTAGGATGGAGCGAGCCGCATGGCAGCAGCGAGAGGAGCGATGCGAGCTCACCTGAACTAGCTGCTCGAGGTCTTCGAGCCCGACGCTGTCAGACAGCGTGAAGGCACCGTTCCGCGTCCGCTCGAGCGCAGCCAAGGTCCCTCCGACGCAAAGCTCACCCTTGGTGTTCTGCAGCTGGCACGTGCTGTCCACGTGACGCAAAGGGATGACTAGCGCCTCGCCGCACTCGCGGGCAATCGACCGGATGTACGTCCCGCTCCCGCACTCGACATGAATCCACGCCTGAGGGATGCGTTGCCGGCAGTCTGTGAGCTGTTGCGGACGCATAAACCACCACGGTGTGCAGCTGTGTGGTGAGGTACCTGAGGAAACAGGCCTGGAGCAAAGTCGAGCAAGTCGATCCTCTCGATGTGGACGCGCCGGGCCGCGACGTCGATCTCCTGCACCCGCACCCGAGCTTTGAAGGTCAGCGGCACAGCTCAAGCAGCGTATCCGGCACGCTGGGAAGCAGAAAACACCTCGTACCGGGTTCACGCGGGCCAGGTCGTACATGCGGATGCCATTCTTGCGGATGGCGCTCACTCGGGGAGGAACCTGGTCGATGGTGCCGACGAACCTGGCGCGACGGAGCCGTCGTCAGCGCACCTGCAGCGGGTGCGATGCAGAATGAAGAGGGCCGTACCTTTGCAACGCTGCATTGACCTCCTCCTCGGTCAGCCACGGCGCTGGCCGCTCTGACAGAACTTTTCTGTCCGAATCACACGCGAGAGAGAAGCGTTGGCTGGCTGCGCATGGCTCGACGAGGCGCGAGCTCCGCTCACCCTGTGACGTCGTCCGAGTCGGTCGTGACGCCGAAGCGAACGACGCCGGCGTACTCCTTGCCGGCGGCCAGGTACTGCAGCAGCAGTCTCTCCGCCAGTCAGCAGCGCAGCGCACGAGCAGGCAGGCAGGCGGCGAGCACGCACCTGCAGGAACTTGGTCGCGTTGCCGAGCGCCATGGTGAGCACGCCCGTGGCCATGGGGTCGA
>JAADYF010000334.1:0-24877 GCA_023338175.1 Phytopythium delawarense
GCCTTGAGCCTTGAGCCTTGAGCCTTGAGCCTTGAGCCTTGAGCCTCGAGTCTCGAGCCTCGAGCCCTGAGCCTTCGGGTCGGCCGCGAGCCTACCGCATCATCGTGAAGAAGACGAAGGCGTCCATCTTGGCCTGCTCCTTCTCCTGCTCGGGGGAGACGCGCGCGGCCGCCGAGGGTAGCCGCAGCGTTGTGTACTCGCGCGTGCCGGTAGGCGACTGGGCGGCGGCGGAGGACGCGCGCGCGGGCTGCGATGGCGGCGCGAGCGCTGGCGACGACTGTGAGGCCTGCAGCGAGCGCTTGGCCGCTTGCGGCGCCGATGCGGCGAGCGCGAGCAGTTCTCGGAGTGTTTGCGACATGGTGGACGGTGCGGGGCGTGCAGGTGCTGGCACGGTGGCTGCCGGAGAGGACACTGTTGACGGCGGCACGGGTGCTTGGAGGCGTTTTCTTTAATGGTAAGCGACGCAGCCGGCAGGAGGCGGGCGGGAGGCAACCGCCAAGCAGCAAGAAGCAAGGAGCAAGGAGCCATGGGGGGCGATCCGGCGACATGGGGAGCTTGCTGACTGCTTGGCGGAAGGATGGCGGCGTCGCCCCTCCCCGTCCCGCCCCTCCCGCATACTGAACCCAAGTGCCGAGGGTTCAAGCTGCGAGATTCGCCGCTTCGTGTCTTTGCGGAACGTTCTCACGGCGGGCGGCGGCAGACTGGCGGTTTGTATGTTCTCGTTTCTCTGACTGGTCACTCTTTATTCGTGGCAGTGCTGCGCTTCCGGCGCCGACTCGTGCTGACGCGGATCGCGTCGGGGCTCGGCCTTCAGGAGGGCTCGGCGCTGCAGAGACGCGTCGCCAGGGACGCATACACGCACGCGGCGCTGTCGCTGCTCTGGTTCCTGCGTCTACCGTTGGCTGTCGACGACGTCGAGCGGCTTGTCGCGTGCGATGACGCGGCGCTGGCGGCGCTGGCAGCTGCGCTTCAAACGGACGCACGCGGGGCCGTCATCGCCTCGGGACACGTTGGCACGTACTGATTGGGACGCATCCCTGCGCGTCTGAAGTCTCGAAACTGAAGTCTGATGGCTGATGGCTGACCGGCCGTGTTGAAACGTCCACGCAGGCTTCTGGGAGCTGCTGCCGCCCGTGCTGGCGCCACCCGTGCTGCCCGTGGACGCCGCGCAGTGGGTCGTCTACCGGCCGCTGCACCACGCGCAGGTCGACGCGCTGGCCGCCGCCACCCGCTCGGCCCCTCGCCGCCACTTGGTCCCCGTACGTGACGCGGCGATGCGATACGCGTCCACACACACATGAGACCGAGCAGCGAGCGGTGACACGCGAGCGTCAGTGACCGACTGACGTCACGTGATGTGGTCACGCAGGACAAGCGATGCTTCGCGCTGCTTCGAGACGCGCTGACGCCGCCGCGTCACGGCGTCCCGCACCTCGTGGGGCTCATGACGGACCAGCGCGCCGGTCCGCAGACGCCTCGCGCCTGCGTCTCCTTCCTGGGCCGCGCGACGTGGCTGCCCACTGGCGCGGCCCGGCTGCTCCTCGAGACGGACGCGCCGCTCTGGTTTGCCGCCGTGCTGCACGATACGCGCTTCTACGAGGGCCGCGACCCGAGCGTCAAGCCCTTCCGACTCGTCCTCCGACGCGTACGGTTGCACCGTGCATCCTTGGATGGAGGCGGTCGGTCGCTGCTCTGGACTGACGTGCAGGTGTGATGTGACTTGGGTGTGTTTCGCGGTAGATCCCGACGGACGCCGCGACGGTCGACGCCGCGAGCATCATGCAGTCGTACGCGTCCATGTTGGAGCGCGTGGTGCTCGACCACCCGGAGCAGTACCTGTGGTTCCACGACCTCTGGCGCGACGCTCCTCCTCCCATCCTCGTCGACTAGCTCAGTCCTGCTGTCAGGACTCGGTGCATCGTAATGATGCACGTTCAAGCTACATACGTAGTCTTTGACGTCTACAGCGTGGGGATCTTGTTGCTGATGCCTCTTACTCACTGGCAGCGCTCTTGCGGCTCCAACGCGCTCGATCTAAAGCTCCTCCTTGGCGGCGCCGGCGCCAAGGATCTCGTTCATAATGTCATCGTCGTCGTCGTCTTCCTCCTCGATCACCTCGACCTCGACGTCCTCGCCGTCCCACGGAGTCACCGTCTGGATCTTGGGGAACGTGTCGAAGCCCACGGTCGGCTCGCGGCCCTGCAGCACGCCCTGCAGGAACTCGCCGATCGCGGCCGACGTGAACGCTCCGCGCTGGACGACATAGCGCCGGCGATCCAGGTTGATAGCCACCAGCGACGGGTACCCGAATGTCAGCTCGAAGCGGTCCTCAAACGCGGGCTGGTCGCCGCCCTGCACCCACGCGAACTTGAACGGCTTGCCGCGCACATGCTTGGCGGCCTTCTCGAGCGTGTCCAGGTACGCCTCACGGCCGCTCTTGCGGCTCTCGCTAATGTGCGGCAGCACCGCAATCACGCAGCTCGACTTGCCGCTGCAGAAGTCCGTCAGCACGTCGGCCGATGTCAGCTCCTTGATCTTGAGCCCGCCGCCCATCGCATCCAGCGCCTGCAGCGCGAACGACGAAATGGCCGAGGCCGTGCGGGCACCGGGGTAGTCCTGCGCGTCACTGGGCGAGGCGGCGTTCGGGCCGAACACCTTGATAGTCGGGAAGCCGCGGATGCCATACTCGGCCGCCTTCTGCTCGTTCGCAGTCGCGTCAAGCGCAGCGAGCTTGACGGCGCCCTTGAGGTCCGACGCGGCCTGCTCCCACTCTGGCGCGAGAGCCTTGCAGTGGCCGCACCACGGAGCGTAGAACTCGACCATCCACACGTCGCCGCTGTTGAGCACCAGGTCGTCGAACGTGTTGTCCGTGAGCGTGATCACGTCGCTGCCGGAGGAGGACGCGGACGGCTTCTTCTGCTTGTTGGCGTTCGCGTTGGCGTTCGAGGACGTCGAGCTCTTCTTACTGCCGCCGCCCGAGAGGCGCGACTTGACGACCTTGCGCGTCTCCGAGATGGCCGCGTCCACTATGGCCTTGGCCGAGCGCTCGCCCTGGTAGTCCGTCGGCTTGCGCTTGTCCTCGCCAAAGATCTTGATGGTGGGGAAGCCCTGCACGCCGAACTGCGCCGCCAGATCCTTGTGCTGGTCGCAGTCCACGGCCGCGACGTTCACCACGCCCTCGAGCGCCTTGGCCGCCTTCTTCCACTCGGGCGCCAGGTTCTTGCAGTGGCCGCACCACGGCGCGTAGAACTCGACGAGCCACACGCCAGAGTCCTTCTGCACCTGCTCGCGGAAGCTCGTGGGGTCCAGCAGCTTGACCACGCCCTTGCTCGTATAGAAGCCGCTCGCGACGCCCGAGCACAGGCACAGCAGCGCCAGGAGAGGCAGCAGCACACGGGAGGCGGTCATGGCGGGCGGTGGAGGGCTCTTGGCACTGCCTAGAGGGCTCGAGACACGTCCAGCAGCAAGCGCGGAGGAGTCGGAATGGCTTCCCGCGCGAAAAGATTTTTTGGCGGGTCCGAATTCTAGAAGCCGGCCGGTGGCGTGGGCCACGTGATAGACGCTGATTGGTTGAAAATGTGAGACCAACCGCAACTTCTGTCCAGAGTGTGTGCGATGAATTTGAGAGTGATTGTCATGTAGTTGAAGTCCTGGAAGCATGGTTCGGCCGAGGAAGGCTATAGGCTATTCTCGGACAGCGATGGCGTATTTGCGGACGGCTTCCTGACACTATTGCACACTTCGACAAGGCGCTTGAGGCCCAGTCCGCCCCCAACCAAAGCTCTCGCTCGCTCCCTGCCTGACTGGCACCCGGGCACAGATGACCGGGGGCGACGCCATACGATCCGAGCGGCTGTCGTCGATCCCGCACCTCTTGCGCACGGTTAGCATGACGCATCCCAGCCTACAGATATCGGAGAAGTCGATCCGCCGCGGGACGGACTGGTCCGCGCTGTTCCGCCGGATGCGACCGTCGCAGCAGCAGTCCGTCATCGCCAATACCTTCCAGATGCGCATGCACAACGCCACCGACCTCGCGGTGGCCGCGCTCGAGGCGCTCATCGTGCTGACGTCTGCTTTGCAGCTTGGGCTGACTTACAAGACCGCTTTTTGGGTGCGTTGCAGCCCCGGAGGCATCCGAATCCACGCTGGGCTGTGTCATCCATGCTCACAGCTCTGTGCATGCCTCACAGCGAGAAAACCGGGCGTGTGCCGAGCGTGACGACTGCACCATTGACGTCTCGGACGGCTCCTTCCAGTTGGCGAACTGCATGCGCTTCATCATTTCCGTGCTCGTGCTCGTACGCGCGTGGATCCGCATCCGGTTCATCCTCAAGTCCCGCAAGAGCGGAAGGCGCCGTCCCGATCAAGAAGATTGGCTGGAAAAGCTGGTACGAGCGACCTATCCATTCTGTCATTGGCGATGGAACACTATGGCCTCAAGCCTTCTCCGTCCTTGACGAATGACTGTAGGTGCTGGAGGTCCTCTCCATATTCCTGTTCCCCTTCCCGGGTGTTGAGAGCCTGGTCGGGCGTCACGGATCGGATTTGTTACTCCTGCTGACGCTCTCGGTCGGCATGCGTCCCATCTTCTGGCGCCAGCTCACGTACCTCCCGTATCCAATCCGCCAGCAGGAGAAAGTCGCGAGCTTCAGCGGCAACCTCGGTGGGTTCACGCCACGCTACGCTACTGCCCTGTCGACGGCTGGATCCGCTTACTCTGTGTGTTCCCTTCGCCCACAGAGTTCTCATACCGCTCGTTCGTGTTCAAGAAAGTCATGGACGACAACCCGCTGCTCAAGATCAAGACGATCGTCGTCTTGCTCGTCCTGTTTGGCTCATACTTGCTCCATGTCGTCGAGACGATGGACGCAGCGTGCGTGTGGCCTCCATCGACAGTCAATGCACCCATCACGAGCTCGAGCGCGATCTGCGACGAGCTGTCCGTGATGGACGCCTTCTGGCTGTTATGCATGACGATCGTCCCGATCGGATTCGGCGACATCGTGCCGAAAACCCACGCCGGTTGCATACTCATTATTGTCTCGGCCATTGTGTCTGTGAGCCTGAACGCCGTGTTCTTCTCCACGATCATGCGCAAGTTCAGCTTCTCCAGCATGGAGGCGCGCGTGCATGCCTTCCTCTATCGGATGGAGCTGTACGGCAAGAAGGACATGAGCGCCGTGCTGGCCGTGCAGGCGACCTTCCGCTTCCACAAGTCGTACAAGCGCTCGCTCATCTGGCACCAGCAGCAAAGCTCCAACGTGCTCTATCGGCCGCTGTCTGCCGTGCGACTCTCCTCCAGACTGGTGATGGCGTTGTGCAGGCTCGCTGACTCTTGTCTGATGTGTCTGATGCTCGACAGCGCCTGCCGAACGAAGTCAAGAAGAAGCTCTACATCTCGCGCTTCCAGGCGAGCCTCAAGGGTATCATGAAGTACGACACGGACGGTGACCCGCTCAACACGTTCGCCAAGCACATCGAGGTCATCACGGCGGCGCTCGGCACGACCTTCCGGGACATCACCCGCCTCAAGAAGATCTCCAACCCACACCCGAACGCGCTCGAAGACCGCCGCCCGAAGCAGCTCCTCCGCCCGACTTTCATGGCCGCCGCGGCGCTCAATGCCGCGCACGACTCCAGCGCCAGCGCATCGTACTCGGACCAGTCGTCGGCAATATTAACACCGGTGCTGCGCAAAAGTGGCGTTGGCACCGCCCTCGCATCTCCCAGTGAAGACCTCCAGCAGGCGATGCTTTTACCGTCTCAAGTCGAGGAACCGCAGCTCGCTCCCCAGAAGTCCTCGCCTGCTCGCTCCGCCAAGCCAGCCACGCTGTCCACGAGCATCTTCAGCGGCAGCGGCAACGCCGAGGGAGTTCCAGCCGCGTGGGGCGAAGAGATGCTGCGCAAGTGCGAGGAGACACTCGCGACCTTGAGGTGCATCGAGCAGGACACACGGGCCATTCTTTGAAACAGGATTGCCGAGACAGCGTGGTGATGCGAGGGTTGAGCAGTGAAATGACTCGCGAAGTCACAGAAACAGCGAGCAGCAACATGCGAGGCTATAAATACTTCTTGATCGCTCAGCGCTCATCGTGCGTGTCACGCTCACACCAACCGCAACACGCCATTGCTTGCACCAGTGCAAGACGCTCTCGATGGAGCCGCTGTCACCGCACCGACCGGTGATCCCCAAGCTGCACCTGCTGCTTTCTCCGCCACCAGACCAGCACGAGTCACGCGATGAGGATCTTCGATCATGCGGCACCTCGGAGCGCCAGCCGCTTCGTCCAGCGGCCAACCGCTCAGTCACTGCGGCCGCGCAAACTGCGCGCGCATCGACCGCGGCGGCTGTCCCCGTGCACTTATCGACGCCGGGCAAGGTGCTTCCAGGTCGGGTGTACGGCTCGTCCGTCACCTACATGGACTCGCTGATGCTTCCCCCAGTGAGGCCGATCACCACAACAGGGCGTGGACAGTATCCTGCCGCAACCACAGGCAACGAATCGGAGTTCCACGTCTTGCACCCGAGCCTGGATCTGTCGGACGAGACGGGTGAGCTCTCCCGGCTGATGCTGAGCAAGTGGTCCGTGCACTCGGGTGAGCAGCAGTTCTCGTCCGTGTCGCTCTTCTGCGAGATGAAGCTGGGCGAAGCCAAGCGCATGGTCTCGTGGGTTGAAGCACCCAATCGGTTCTTCACCGTCGCGTGCTGCCAACTCCTCGAGAAGTTCATTTCGCGCCTCGACACCGGCGTCGACATGGGCAGTGGCAAGGCGCGCGGAGACGCCGGTGGCGTGCATGGCGCGTCGTTTCTCCAGAAAGTGTTCGCGGAGCTCATCGCCAGCATATTTATGCCCGGCAGTGGCGACTACTCCGAGCGCCTCCCGTTCTTCATCGTACACCCTTCGCTCAGCAGCGTCGTAACGTGAGACGATGTACTCATGCGCTTGCTGTTGTTGGTCGACGCAGGAGCACAAGCGTTTGAAGCGCGGCATGGAGGTGCTGCTGGCCGCTATGGCGAGTCGCGAGAAGGAGTTAGCGACCCGCGAGCGCCTTCCAGACAAGATCGACAAGCTCGCCACGCGGTGGCGCGCCAGCACCAGCAAGAGCGTGCTCGCGCACATTTTCCGCGGGTGGAAGCGGGCGATGGCATCACAGCGCGAGATCCGAGCGGTGCGTCGTCAGCAATCAGCACTGTGGCACGCATGCTCTTCATTACTCTGGGGACTGACCTGTTGCTTTGTGCGAATGGCCATCAGCTCAAGTGTCGAGTGTTCCGATCCCTGCGAAAGACAAACTTGAGCTCGCTGTTCCGTGCATGGCGTGTCGAGGCACTCCGTCGGGCGTACCAGGTATGGTTCGGTAGCATCCCGCTACGCGGCGTAGTTGTCGTGCTGAGACCGTTTTGACACGCTGACCGGTGTCGTAGCGCGAGAGCGTCGAGTACCAGACGATGCTTTCCATCACCGCCGCGTCGTTGAGCCGCAAGGACATCGCCATCAGCGACGCCGAGGCCAAGATTTCGTCCATGAGCCGCATCATCGACAGCCTCACCGAGTCCAACAAACAGCTCACGGGACGAATCGACCAGCTCGAACGACTCGTTGCTAGCGGTGGACGTGACGACGACGCTTCCAACAACCAGTTAGACAACTCCGGACGGCTGGGAGGCTCTGGTATGAGCGGTGGACGCCAGTTGGACGTGCAGTTCGATCGCATCGACACGCTCATGGCGCAGGACGATGCGCGCATGGACCACGTCAACCGCATGCTGCTCGAGACCATGTTCGGCATGGCGCGCATGGTCGAGTCGTCGGCGATTCAGATGTCCAAGGATGTCATGGACTCGCTCGAGTACCAGCTCGACGGCAGCGTGCTGCAGAACCTGGCTGAAATGGTACGTCGACAGGCGTGAGCATCGATACCCGCGGTCTTCTCACACCCGAGTTGCTGCTGATCGACCAGATCCAAGCCGAGAACGCGCTGCAAGCCAAGGAGGAGACCGACAATGGCAACACGGGTGCGTATGCTCGTCGGCCAAGGCTTGTGACGATCCGAGACCTGGCGCATATGCCCGTGGACGCGCTGCTGCTGTACTGGTTCCGCATGAACCTGCAGTTGTCAACGGCGGTGGAGAAGGCGAGCGACCGCACCGTCAAGAACTTCACGAGCGACCTGACTGACGGCAGACGGTTCTCCTTCCTGCTCCATCGACTCTTCCCGACGTTCTTCGACGCCACAGTGAGCGTGCCCACATACTGACTGTCCACAGCGGTAGTGCTGGATCCTCATGTTCTCTGATGTGTTGGTAGATGGTGCATGAGATCGACACGGACCAGCGGCTTAGGAACATCGCCACGTTCCACACACGCGTGCAACCCCAGCTTCCCGCAGTCGTGACCACCGACAGCATCCACGCCGGCAGTGCCACCGAGAACGTGGCGTTCGTCGCCATGCTCTTCGGTGCCTCCATGTACGTTGTGATCTTGGCCATTGTCGACGGTCTTGTCGCTGATGCTGATGCCGGATGCTGGTCACAGCGGGTCGGTGCGCCGCATCAACCTGGAGAAGCAGCGCGGAGACTTCCTCAACATCGTGTCGTCCTGGCGGCGTGTGCGCGGCTTGCTGCTCGAGGTCAAGCGCATGAACGACAACTACGACGCGCTCATGGTCGCGCATCTGCTCAAGGAGATGCGCACGTGCGAGACGCTCTTCAAACAGCTCAACGGCGAGCTCTCGTCCATCGCGATCGCGTCCAACGAGGCCTCGAGCGCGCTCTCGCAGGTCGCGTACAAGGTGCTCGCCATCACCTGGAGCTGCGTGCGCACCCGCGGTGTCATGTCGCCCGTGTCACCCAGCGAAGCCGCCGCCGTCGAGCTCATCGACGAGCGATGGCTCGAGCGCGTGCGAGAGTTCACCGCTGTCGAGACCGCCGCTGTGCGTGAGCTGCTGGTCCAGGAGAACGAGCTCGAGTTCCGCAACATGAAGTTGATGAGCAGCGGCCAGCGCGGTCGGGCAAGCACGATAGCGTCGTCGCCGAGCAAAGCCATGGTGCCGGTTGTCCCGGAGAGAGACGTGTTGGCACAAACGGAGGCGTTGAGGCGCGTGCTACACGTCTACAGCAAGGACCTGCACGACATCTTCAAGCACTACAGGTTGGTCAATGCCTGCCTCATGACGCCTGATCCCTGTTCGTTCTTGCGTGCTAAAGCGTCTTGGATTGCTACTGGTGTCCACAGCGCGAGTGGTGGACTGGGCAGCGTCGCAGCCCTCAGCCTGACCGAGTACAGCAAGTTCATCAAGGTGCTGTCCACTGTCTTCCTCGCGAAAGTCTCCTTCCCACCGACACTCACCCGCATTGTGCATCCTCAGGACTGCTTCACAGGTGACAAGTTCATCACTCTTCAGGTCGCAGAGGACATCTACAAGCTGGCGATTCGATCCGGAGCGCAGTCTCCGCTTGCATCACCTCCAGCACCAGGCAACGCACTTCTGGACGACACCAATCTGCCGACCGACGAGACTTGTGATGAACCGAGGGAAATGGCCGGGTGCGAGTTCGTGGAGGCACTCGTGCGTCTCGCTGCAGCCAAGCTCGTGTCGACCAAGGTGGCGCTGCCCGACAAGTTCCGCGAGCTGATGGAGCAGGACGTGCTCCCGCACGCGCTGCGGTCACAGTCGGAGATCTTCCGCGCCGAAGTGGCCTCGCCGAAGGTGCGCGAGGTGTTCCAGCGCCACAAGCCGGAGCTCCAGCGCGTCTTCCGCTACTACACATCCATGCACACGCTGCGCGAGCAGCAGTCGACGCTGTCGCTCAAGGAGTTCGTCGTGCTGGCCAAGGACTGCAAACTCGTCGGCAGCTTCATCACGGAACACACGCTCAAGCAAGTGCTCGTCAACCTGCAGCGAGAGGTCGAGCCGGGCAGCGAGGACGACCTGCGCGCCGACTTTGGCGACTTCCAGGAAGCCATTGCCGCGCTCACCGAGTACGTCATCTGCAACCCGTACGTGCCGCTCAGTAAGCGCGTGGAGCAGTTCATCAATGAGATGCTGCTGCCGCGTGCGCGCCAGAAGAAGAAGGCCGCGGGCGAGTAGCCTCTCTCTCTCTATCGAAAGAGACGCGTCTGCTTTGCGTCACACTGTGTCCGCTATCAGAAAGCTGTCTATTCTCGCTCGTTGGTCTGCCTGGATCCTCTCTCTTCAGTCGCAATTGCTCTCGCACTTCTCCATCTGCCGCTTGAAGGCCGCCACGACGTTGTGCAGCAGCATGGCGATGGTCATGGGCCCCACGCCACCGGGGACGGGCGTGATGGCCCCCGCCGTCGCGCACGCGTCCTCGAAGCTGACGTCCCCCACGAGCTTGAAGCCGTCCGCGTTGGGCTTGCCGTGGAACACTGGCCCGCCCTCGCCATCGTCCCGCACAAAGTTGATGCCGACGTCAATGACGGTCGCGCCGGGCTTGAGCCAGTCGCCCTGCACGAGGTACGGCTGGCCGCACGCGACCACGAGCACGTCGGCCAGGCGCACGTACGCCGGCAGGTCGACGGTCTTGGAGTGGCACTGGATCACGGTCGCGTGGCGCTTGCGCAGCAGCATGCTGATCGGGTTGCCCACCAGGTTGCTTCGCCCGATCACAACGGCCGTCTTGCCCTCCAGCAGCGTGCGCTCCGCGTCCAGCAGCGCCACGATGCCCTTGGCCGTGCACGGGATCAGGAACGGGTAGCGTCCGCGCATGGCCAGCTCGCCGGCGTTGTACGGGTGCAGTCCGTCCACGTCCTTGGCCGGCGTGATGCGCTCGATGATGGCCTGCGCGTCGAGCGACTCGGGCAGTGGCAGCTGACTCGACGTGCGTCACAGTGACAGTGAGACGCTTGGTGAGCGGCGACGGCCCAAGCAGCCGACATGGAAGCCTGCCTACCTGGACGAGGATGCCGTCGATGGTCGGGTCGCGGTTCAGCTGCTCGACCTGCTCCACGACCGCGTCCTGCTCGGCCCAGGGACTCTTGTCAACGCGGCGTCGGTCTCGTCGGCAAGGGAACCACGCCAGCGTACCTGGCTGACGTCGTCGTCGAAGAAGAAGTTGGCGGACCGGATGCCCGAGCTGCGGCAGGCCGCCTGCTTGTTCTTGACGTACAGCGCCGAGTCCTTGCGGTCGCCCACCATGATCAGGCCGAGCGCCGGCGGCTGCGCCATTCCGCGTCCAGTCAGTCCGTCGGCGGCGGGTCCACAGCAGCCCACACCTCGCACAGCGCGCAGAGGACGCACGCACCCGCCCGTACTTGGTGGTGAGCACCTCCACGTCGCCCTTGATGGCGCCACGCAGCGCCTTGGCCACCGCGCGGCCGTCGATGATCCTCACCGCGCGCGCCATCAACTCGTGCCCATGAGCCAGCAGCAAATGTGGGGATGGGGATTCGTGTTGCCTCATTCGGGGACATCATCATTGCTTAATTTGGGGGAGCGGACAGTATCTCCGAAACAAAAAACTAGTTTTTTTATCATCAGTCCGAAAATCTGGGCAAGACTCGACAGGCTGTCTATTTGGGCAGTAAAGTACCCGAGTTAAGCTAAATTGGGCGGTAATATAAGTTTTTTTGCAAGTTTTGTTACCGGATCGGTGTGTTTTATTACTCGCATGCGATCCTCGTTGGCACCTTAATCCGGGGACGCCATCACTTGTGACAAGCTCCAACAGCGACTACGAGCTCACATGGCGGTGACCGTGGCGCGGCAAGCGGCCGTGTGCGAGGAGGCCGAGCTGCAGGGCGCCGTGTTCGTGGGCGAGCAGAGCGTGGTGCACCCGACAGCGGCGGTGCGCGCGCTCTTGGGCCGCGTGACGATCGGCCGGCGGTCGCTGGTGGAGGACCGCGCGGTGCTCGAGGCGCCGGACGCGGCGGGCATGGTTGTCGGGGACTGCAACCTCATCGAGGCGGGCTGCGTCGTGCGCGCGTCGCGTATCGGCAGCGGCAACTGGCTCGAGCCCAAGGTGCAGGTTGGTGCGGGCGCCGTCATCGGCGACAACTGCCTGATCGGCAGCGGCGTCGTGATCGCGCCGGGCGAGCGCGTACCCGACAACACCATCATCGTGAGCGTGGACTCGCCCGCGGGCGTCCGGACGCGCGTCGTGCGGGAGCAGAAGGACTACCTGGTGCGCGCGCACGAGGCGATGATCCACAAGTACGTCGAGAGCCTCACGAACCCCAAGAGCGCCTACGCGCTCGAGAAGCACCACCGACTGCTGCCGGCGTCGCAGGCGTAGGCTTCTTTCTCTGCGTGCGAGCTCGCTGCCGGCGTCCTCTTCACCGTCATCCGCGCGTGGTGAGCGAGTCGCCGAGCCTTGGAGGGGGCGCTGGCAGCCGAGGAACATGGATGCAGCCGAGACTTGGATCCACAGGATGGAGTACAAAGTGTTTGTAGTAGAATAGAGGAGGATTCGCACTCGCGCAGCCTTTTGGTCTGGTTCTCTCGGATTCGCCTCATCGGCTTCGCTCAAACGCTCAAAGGAGCATCAACACACGAGGAAAGAGAGCGAACGCACGCAGATGGAGCTGGTTAGACAAGGGAAGAAGATTCCCCCCTTGTCGAACTGTCATTCGATGCGGCCAGAGCAGGTAGAACCGAAGCTGCAGGACAATGGTGTCGCGGTCGCCTTCACTGCCAACAAGGTGCATGGTTAGAGCTCGGAGAAAAGAAGACCTTGGGTTGCAGATGCCATGAGCCGCTCGATATCGGCGATCAAAGCAAGCAGATGAACGGGCTTCGCTAATCGCTTAAGGTTGCGTAAGACATCGCACCACCACCAAAAGCACGGACTGGGCGGAGTATGCAATCGGAAGCGCCAGCTATCCGACAAGAAGAGAGGTGCGTTTGGTCGCCTATCTGAGAAAATAACTCCACGCCAATCGCATTCACTTGTCGCCCACCTCGCCTCATGGCCACTGCTCGAAGCGCTGGCTCCGTGCTCTGTCCGTTGAGGCGCTCGCATTCAGACTTCGATCCCCTCTCCGCGTTGCACTCATGTTCGGTAGCAGTAACGATGCATCCCCATCCACTGCGAGGCACTGTGTTTTGCCGTGTGCCTGCATGCATTTTTCCCCAAGTGACAGACAAGATGCACCGCCCTTGTCGTGGCCGCGATATCCGAATCTCGTGCTTTGACTCGAGTCGCGCGCTGGTGGCGGCTTTTGTCTCGAGTCCCGACGTGGAGTCGGATTCAGAGACTGCTTGAATGCACGCGCAGTCTCTCAGCCTCGAGTCAACGATGTGTCCATCCCATCCTCGCATGCACGATCGCGATGTCCTGCTGTCACAACGGACAGCAAACAAAACGATCAGAGTTCAGTGCTGCTGCCGAGAGACCGTAATCGCTCGAACAGCGTAAACAGATTCCCGCTCGAGTGAATCGAGCCTGAACACGTTTCGGCGGAGTGTTGTCGACTCGAGTCTGCCAGGACATTCAACGGCAGTGCTCTCCGGCACAATCTGATAACGCCCGAGAACGAGTTCACATAGGACTCGGATGCATTCAGCTGGCGCGCTCTCCAAGTGTTCCCATCGGACAAGATCTCCGTGACCGAGAGGCTTTAGACAGGTTGTTTGTGCGCATGTCCTTTGCTCTACAAGAAGAGATGCAGACAGCGAAACCTTGATCGGACGCTCGCTTCCCGTCTCGGATCGATCACATTGCTTCTTGCGCCGTCCTCGACACCTCAATCAAGCGACAACTCACGCCATGGCTCTTTCCCGCTTCCTGCTCCTGCTCGGCATCCTCGCCACCTCTGTTGCGTCGACGCAAGCTCAATCGTTCCAAGCGTGCGCCGCGGCACCGGCGACCGCGGGCGACCGCCGCAGGAACCGGACGCAGCTCAAGTTCGCGACCTTCAACGCTGAATTCCTGTTCCTCACGGGATTCGGGACGCTTGACTGCCCAGGCCCCGACTGCAAGTGGACGACCTCGACGGCAGCCAACAACCACATCCGGCAAGTCGCCTCCGTGATTCACGATCTGGATGCCGACATGATTCAGATGAATGAAGTCGAAGACTGCACCGCGCTCAATGCGGTCATCACGCAGCTCGCGGCGCTCGGTGACTCGACGTACCGCCCGTATCTCGTTCGGGGCACTGACACCTCGACGGGCCAGAACTCGGCTCTGCTGACGCGAGTGGACCCCATCGTGAACCTCCAGCGTTCGGCTGCGACAGTCTCCATGCCCGTGAGCGGCTCGACGTGTCCGTCCGCCTCTGGCTACGGCACGACCAGGGGCGTGAGCAAGCACTTCTACACGACGTTCAACGTCTCGGGTTTCTCTCGTCCCATCACGCTCATCGGCGCGCATCTGCTGGCAAACCCGGAAGACCATGTGCGCTGTTTCCAACGCGAGGCGCAGGCCACCGTACTCGCGAACCTCGCCAACGCCGCTGTCGCCAGTGGCTATCATGCCATTATCTCTGGTGATCTGAACGACTGGTCGCGCACTGTGCCGGACCGGAACGGAAACACGCCCATCAGCAACGTGCTCAACATCCTCACGGGGTCTAACTTCGTGCAGGTGGCTTCCAGAATGGCGCAGGCCGATCGTTACTCGGAATGGTACGACGAAGACAACGACTGCGTGTACGACCTCTCCGAGGTGAGCAGCCTGGACCACATTCTCGTGTCCCGCTCGCTGTCCACCAGCGTCTCCAGCGTGACGTACAATCACGGACTGTACACAGCCTCGTGCAGCGGCTACAACAGCGACCACTACCCCATGTCGATCATCATCAACGCCGTCTGAGGATACTGCCTGGTCAAACGGTTCGAGGCTGAAGTGGAAGTGGGGGTGGAGGTGGATGTTGAAGTGGGAGGGATGAGGAGAGAATGAACGTCTCCCATTTCGTCATTGGCGATTCGTGGACGAAGCCACTGAGGTGAGATGGAGTGAACATGTTGAAGACTTCAACTTGGAGACATTGGAATGTTGGTTTGGATCCTGATGGTTGAAAGTGCAGTCCAACTTCATCGATTCACGTCGACAGCCTCAAGAACCCCAACACCACACCAACGCTCTCGAGAAGCGTCACCGCCCGCTGTCAGCGTTGCAGTCGAAGGCGTGCAATGAGGCGTGGAACATTGAAAGTCATCAGAAAGCTGCAGGGCAAGACTGCGGATCGCTCGGTCCGCCAGACGACACAATACGGACAAGGGAAATGCATCGAAGACCATTAGAAATCGTTGAGATGCGCCAGCCGCTCAGTACCGACGGTGGAGAGCAGAGCAGTGGAGTTCGTCGACGCAGTGGCCCGTGATCAGGTGTCATGCTCACGCCCAGCTCTCCTCAAGAAGCTGCGCGAAGTGCGTGTCGTTGGCGACCACCGCCGACACGTCGGCGTACACGTCGAGGAACTCACGCCTCGACACCAGTGCCTGCCTCACGATCACGAGGATGAGAACGCGTCAGTGCTATCAGCTCCATGAAGACGTCCGAGCCGTCAGCTAGGACTCACCGTCGCAGGTAGCCACAGCTCGCGGTACTCTGCACGTGCGGCGGCGGGCGACAGGTCCTGTCCCCGAACCCGCGAGTCGATGGTCGGGTCGTACCGCTCCACCAGTGCCGCAAGCGGCAGCGCGCCATCGCCACCCGTGATCCGGTCGAACGTGGCGTTGGCCCACTCGACGCGCTGCGGGCTTAGCGGAAGCCGCAGCCGCTTGAGGAATTCGTCCGCCGGGAAAAAGCCGGCGTTTCGCTATCGAGCAGGAAGCGGATGTCAGTGAGCGCTTAAAGGAACAATACCAGAGCGGCGACGCACCTTGTCGAACGCGTCAAGTGCCAGGTCAAGTTGCTCGTCGCGTAATGGCAGCTTGTACTCCTTGGTGAGCAGCCACTTGACGCGCTCGCGGTCGAGGTGTCCGCTGCCGCGCTGCGCGTCCAGCTTGAGCAGCGCCACGATAAACCTCCGGAAAGCGTACAGGCTCTCAACCGCGAGGCACTGCTGGATGACGGCCAGCACAGCCGCGGGGCTCGCCAGCGGCGGCAATGGCCGGTCGTCGCGCGCGGCCTCGGCGCTGGGCGATAGATCGAACGTCCACGCGTTCTCGGGCAGCACCGGTCGGCCCTCCGTGTCGCTCGTGCGCAGGCCGCTGGCCTCCGCCGCGAGGTGGTGGTGCATGCCGGCGTTTCGCGCTGCCAGGGCACTCACCTCAAGCTCGGGGCCGAAGTCCGTCGGCTGCTTGCTGCCCGCATCAGTGCGCAGCGCCTGGCCCGTCATCTTGTGTACGATGGCGACCGCGTCACCCGCGAGCACGGGTGAGCCCTCCGAGAGCGTCTTGTCGGCGCCAGCCAGGTCGGCGCGCGTGCAGACCCAGATCGCAGCGCTGTCAGGCTCGGGTCCGAGCCACACACGCTGGCGGTACGTGATGGGGCTCATGGATCGGTCCGTCTTAAGCCCCGACTTGAGGAATAGCGGTGGCCGAAGTAGCACGCTGCGGTCATCCACAAGTAGCGCCTCATTGCTCACGAGGAAGAAAGGTTCGCCGTACACCAGCGGTCTAGCACGAACAGTATCGGTGCTCTGCAGCACGAAGCCCCCATCCAGCTGCTGCTTGTAGTCGCCCGGGTGCACGATGCGGAAGGTGGTCCTCGCCATCGCGTCCCCGCTTGAGGGCAGCAATGCCGTGACGACGAACTCGCCCGAGCCGATCGACGGCGTCTCCTCGAACACATTGCACGCCAGCAACGCGCCTGAGGCACCGTGGCGCACACCCACAGCCTGCTGGAAGCGCACGCGACGCTGCGCATCGAACGAGCGCGGCGCGCGCTGGTGCAGGAAGTCACGCTTGAGCTTGTGCGTAGCGAGCAGCGAGCCCTGCTGCTTGCGCAGCTGAAACTCGCGCATGCGCGCCTCCTCCAGCATTAGGTCCTCGTTCCAGTTGCCGATGCGCGTGCTCGGTGCATAGCGACCGGCGCCCACGAGCTGCTGCGGCGTGAACTGCATCCTGTCGACGGTCGCTGGATGAACTTGGATCAAGCTGCTCTCGCTCTTGGTCGATGTGGTGAGTGACCAATGGGCCTGCTGTCGATGCCAAAGCTGCAAGTGTCACGACCAGAGTCGCGATCGGCCGCTCGGAGTCGTCGCGACCACGGCCGTTGACGCGTGAAAACGGATCTCGCCGAGCTAATTCGAGCGCCGACAAGGCGAAACAGCTCGCACACTGAGCATGCGTCTCGCCCTCGCTGGTCTCCTGGCCTTGCTGCTGGCCGCACCCGCGAGCGGCATGACGTACCCGAGCCTGATCGAGTGCGTGTGCAACACGACGCTGGCGTCCGCGGCCGTGGTGATCACCTCCACGTCCTCGGGCTCGCAGACGCAGAAGTACACGATCCCGAGCTGCGTTGACGACGTGTTCGCGCAGACGGGCATCCGCTGGTACATCGACGGCCCGATCCTGGGCAACGTCACGTACTGGCGGAAGGCCACGGCTTCGACCTACTCGGACGGCCGCGCAGCCAAGCGGCTGCAGGCGCTCGGCTACCGCTGCGAGCGCGTGCAGCTCTACGACTCGACCGACACGTCCGTCTACTGACCGCCAGCCATCGATGCAGACCATCAGCCAAGCAACGCGGTGAACCAGCCCAGTGTGTGTGTGTGTGTCGGCCAAATAACTCATTTCCCCACTCGTCCGAGTGCCGCCGCGCTAGTCTGTGCGGCCGTCTAAAAGCCTCCTACACACGAGCAGCTCGAGTCCTTCGTCGCCGGAGTCCCTCGAGGAATACAAACCCTATCAATGCACTGCTTCGGTCGGTCGAGGTCGCTGTCCGCGCTCGCTAACTCTCACAGGTGCTTCTTCTTGTACTTGATGAAGCGCGCGAGGTTGAGCTGCGTCTCCTTGACGTGCGCCACCAGAGCGCGGTCCATTTCCTTGCGCTCGGCACGCAGCTTGCTCTTGACCGCCGCGGCGGTGCGCTCGAGCGCCGGGAGGAACTGCAGCGACCGGAAGTTGTCGTCGAAGTCCTCGTCGCCGTACACGTCGAACACAGCGTCCAGTGCCTGCGCAACGACCTCGAGGCTCAAGTCGCTGAGCGTAGCGAGCAGGCAACGACCGATGACCGCGTTCTCCGTCGCGTCCTTGGAGCGCTGGCCCACGCAGCCCATCATGCCGATCGCGTTCATGCGCGCGTCCACGGCGCGCGACTGAGTCGCGGTGCTCATGATCAGCTGCGCCTGCTCCGCGCTGATGGGTAGGCTCTTGTCCTGCGCGGCCGCGCGACGCAGCGCCGACCACATGGCTGCCGTGACCGCCACCTCCAGCTCGTCATTCGAATCTTCCGCCTCAAACCGCTGCTGCTGCGCAGTGGCCGCCGCCGCACTCTCGCTCTTGAGACTCGCGTACAGCGTGCACAGGTTCTGGAAGATCTGCGGTACGGTGTGCTCGCCCATGGCTGCACATCCAAGCGATGCCGTCGGTTCGATGAATGGGTTGCAAGCAGTGACAGCTACGACATGGCCGGCTTACCTTCCCACGACACAGTCTGCACAAGGTTGTTGACAGCGTTGCACACGCGGATGCGGATGCGCTCGAAGTCGGCCGCTGCGCATCAAGACGCGCGCCATCGTGAGACCATACGATCCGGAAAACACCAGCTTGAGAGCACCTCCTACCGATGACGCGGGCCGAGAGCAGCGGGACGGAGACGACGCCCTGGAGGATCGCCACGCACCGAGCAAAGATCTGGCTCGACGCGAGCGCCTTGGACGCGGGGCTGCCGCTCGAGTGGTTGTCCTCCGTTTCCATGTGAGAAGCGGCGTACTGTTGGGCAAGCAACTGTCAGCGTGTACATCCGTTGGCTCCATCAAAGACCTGCTGTGGCCCCGCACCTCTTCCATGGCGTCCTCGTCGTCGCTGGCCCACTCGTCCTCGTCCTCGTCTGGAGTTGCCAATGTATGGTGTCAGCCACTCACTCATCCTTGAACACGAACGCAGAGCAGCCGCCTCGACGTACTGTCATCGCCACCAGCGGCGAGCTGCGCGACATGCTCCAGCGCCAGTGTCAGCACGAGGACGCTGTCCTTCCACGTGCGGAACTTGTTCTGAGCGTCGACGATCTTCTGCTGCTCCTCGTCGCTCAGTGTGTCGTCGTCGACGTTCTACTCGTGTCAAGGTGGAGTTAGTGTCGTCGCCTTGTGTCGTCGCCTTGACCTCTCGCGCATTGCTCCGATCACTTTACCTCGTCTTCCAGGATCGACTTCTGCGACAGCTCCCAGTTGTCGGACGTCTCCTGCGCGAGCTGCAGCACGGCGGCGGCGTCGTACGCGAGCGCACCCTCCACCAGCGGCAGCAGCTGCGCAACGTTCGCCTCCACGTCCATGATAGCGCGCACGTTCATGGCGACGCCGACGGCGTGGAGCTTGACGATCGTCGACACAGTCTGGTTTTGGATGATGTCGCCGATGACCGCCTGGTACTGCGCGTTGGCGCCGAACTCGTCGTTCAGGCGCGGGTTGCTGTCCGTAATAAGCAGGAGCAGCTTGAGCGTCTCGAGGTGCAGCGCCGGGTGCGCGCGCGCGCGCTCGGCGATCTTCATGACGGCCGGCAACAAGTTGGCCTGCGCAAGCTCGTTGATGGCTCCCTGGCAGCTCTCGCAGACGTTGGCGAGCACGGCGACGGCCTGCTCGAGCAGGCGCATGACCTGCCGGTCGTTCTTGTCGAATGCCGCGTCCGAGGCGCAGTCCGAGATGACGCGCGCGAGCGGCGTGATGACGTTGTGCTCCACGAGGCGCTCGCAGACCTCGAGCCCGCCGGTGACGCTGATGTTGCGCATGGCGCCAAGCGCGTGCAGACGCACCATGGGCAGCGCGTCCACGAGCCGCGGGAGCAGCTTCTTGAGCAGCCCGGCGTCCAGCATCTGCTGCAGCTTGGCGCGGTTGCGGCGCTCCTGCGCGTCGTCCGCCACGTCCCCGAACATGGTGGCGATCGCCACGCACGTGGCCTCGCGCACGGCTCCCTGCAGATCCACCAACTGGCCCATCGGCGCGTCAAAGCAGCTCGTTAGTCGCGCTGTCCCGCCCCTCAAATCCCCAGGCAGACCCGTGGACGCACCCCCTTGAACATCTGCGCGTCGGTGGGCGCCAGCGTCGAGTAGTCGGCGTTGGCAGCGTCCTCGATCTCGGCCTGCGACGGCCCGCCTGTGGGCGGCACCTGCTTCTTGTGGCTGCCCGCGCGCAGCTTCTTGGCCTTGCCCATGGCTCTCGCGCAGCAGGAGCTCGGAGCTTAGGGTGCTTGGGATCTAGAGGTCGGCCGGGCAGGCGCAGCACTCGCGCGGCAGCAGCAGAGGAGGAGGACGGCGAGGAAGCTGCTCGTCAATGCCGGCCAGCCAGTCAGTCAGTCTCTCCATGGTCATCATTGCAGCCATCCGAATGGATGATATAGCGTGGTGAACACCAAATACAGAGTTCTGATACACATTGTAGTGTGGTAGACATCACAATTATATGTGTCCCACATTAGTCTGGACGATCTCCCGGCGCCTCAACGTGGTCAACTTCGCGGCGACCAATCTTGTGGTCGGAAGCCGCGATGCGTTTCACTTGAAGTTTGTATGTTCCGCGGAGAGCTCTCGTCCCCATCCCTCCCTCTCTGTCTCATGTCCACCATAACCACTTCCGCTTCGTCCTGCTCCCCCGCCCGTCGACGATGCTGGCCGCCATGAGCGCCGCCGCCAAGAAGAGCGCCGTCTCTGCGGCTGCGTCTACTGCTGCCGCCTCTGCCGTCGCCGGCCGCCGCATGGCGAGCGCGGCCCCGCGCAACGCGCTGGTGGACCGGCTGCGCGACGAGCTGGCCGAGATCGAGGCCGCCGGCACCTTCAAGCACGAGCGCGTGATCGCGTCTGCGCAGGGCGCCGAGATCTCCGTGGGCGGCGAGCGCGTGCTCAACTTCTGCGCCAACAACTACCTGGGCTTGAGCAACCACCCGAGCGTCGTGGCGGCCGCGCGCGAGACGCTCGACTCGCGCGGCTTCGGGCTCAGTTCGGTGCGCTTCATCTGCGGCACGCAGGACATCCACAAGCAGCTCGAGCGCGCCATCTCGGACTTCCACGGCACAGAGGACACGATCCTCTACCCGTCGTGCTTCGACGCCAACGCCGGGCTGTTCGAGGCCGTGCTTAACAACCAGGACGCCATCCTCACGGACGAGCTCAACCACGCCAGCATCATCGACGGCATTCGCCTCTGCAAGGCCGAGCGCCACCGCTTCAAGCACATGGACATGGCCGACCTCGAGAAGAAGCTGCAGGAGACCCAGCACTGCCGCACACGCCTCATCGCCACCGACGGTGTCTTCAGCATGGACGGAGACGTCGCGCCGCTCGAGGAGATCGTCTCGCTCGCCGACAAGTACAACGCCCAGATCTTCGTGGACGAGTGCCACGCCACGGGCTTCTTTGGCGCCACGGGCCGCGGCAGCGATGAGTACTGCGGCGTGCGCGGCAAGATCGACGTCATCAACTCGACGCTCGGCAAGGCGCTCGGAGGCAGCACGGGCGGCTACACGACGGGCCGCAAGGAGGTCGTCGACATCCTGCGCCAGCGCGCGCGCCCGTACCTGTTCTCCAACTCGCTCGGCCCGTCGGTCGTTGGCGCGTCGCTGCGCGTCTTCGAGATGCTCACCGAGTCGTCCGAGTACGTGGACAAGATCCGCGCCAACACGCACCGCTTCCGCGATCGCATGACGGAGGCCGGCTTCACGCTCAACGGTTCGCGGTAAGTCCGCTTCTGTGACTTTCTGCTCGAGATGGACGTAGTTCTGACTGCGTGCGCGCTTATAATGCATCGGTGTCAACTCAGCGACCACCCGATCGCGCCGGTGATGATTGGCGACGCGCGCCTCGCGTCGGAGCTCGCCGACGACATGCTCAAGCGCGGCATCTACGTGATCGGCTTCAGCTACCCGGTTCGTGCCCCACCTCCGGGCTGTTGCTGATGAATACCTACTGCTAACCTTATCATCTATTCATCCCGTGTGTGTTCCTGAACAGGTCGTTCCCAAGGGCCAGGCCAGGATCCGTGTCCAGCTGTCGGCTGCCCACAGTATCGAGGACGTCGACAAGGCTGTGGACGCGTTCATCGCGTGCGGCAAGGCTCGCGGCCTCATTTAGACGGAGCATCACGTTTCTAGGCAGCAGCGATACGCACTAGCGCCGGATCGCCCTTGTTGTCGTCCAGAATCTGTTGGATGCGCGCACCGGCGCTGTTGCTGATTCTGTAGAGCGGTAGCGTTCCAGCATCGAGCCCATCAAGAGCGCGTAAGGGATGAATCCACAGCTGAAACGCCTCGTTGCCACGTACGTTGCCCCCCATATCGTCACGCCCTCCGTGTCCTTCGGGTCGCTCATGATTGGCAGCAGCGTCTCGTCCGAGTTGACGACGAGCATCCCAGCGCCTCCAGCTTCCTGGACCACCCTGTCAATGTGATGTGGAGATTGTTGAGCACTTGGACAACACAACGCATGGTAGTCCAACATGCATGGCAAGAATTACTTCATCTTGACGCCGAAGGAGCACCCACCGCGCCGGACGAGCACCGCCGCGCGGGTGGCCAAGATCCCGAGCCCCTTGATGTTGCACGCCGTGTCTTGCGGGTACGCGGCGATCACGCGGAACGGCATGGAGGGGATCTTGCTGCCGAACAGTGCGGGGAGGATGCGAAAATGCTCGAGCTGGACTCCGCCCGGCGAGGATTTCGCGAGACTTGGCGACCAGAAACTCAGCTTTCGGCCGGACTTGTTCACATCCTGGTCGAAGGTGCCAGAGAGATCTGGTTAGATACTCAACATGCGAGGAAGAAGTTGATTGTGCTCACCTGCGCGATCGCCATCTCCGAGTTTGTCAGGGAGAGCGGAATGACCTCCGCTGACCGAATGTGTGCCGGGGTTTCCTTGCTCATTCGAATCGCTGTCGAGTTCAATGCGGTTAGTGGGAGATGAGATTGATCATTCGTCTGCTTGACGTACTGGCGTGTTCGTGCTCGAGCACGGAGATGATAACGTCGCCATCGAGTTTAGCCATGCTGGTAGGCCGTCAAAAACACAGCATCAGTGTGAGTGTCATCTCTGGCGTGAGTTCGTGGCTCAAGGAGAGATCATACAGCGTCACAGGGATATCGACAGGGTCGGGGTTCACTGCAGTTGGTGTGAACCTCCCATCGCCTTTGACGTTGTTCGCGACGAGCAGGGAGCGCCCGCCCGCTGCCTGGACGTGTTGCGCCTTGTCCATGAACGAGCAGGAGCCTCGATACGAGAGGAAGGCCATGTCGGGGCTCTCTGTACCGGCAGTTGAGTTGGGGCTGAGGGGGTCGCGAACGGCTGAGCAAGCGGCGATCGGATCCGCCAGCGCTAGGGTCATTGCGGGCGACTTGTGCTGCTCGGGAATGGCACTCCAATTGGCAAGATGCAGTCGTATATGCCAGTCTTGGAGGATCACGGGTGCATCGAACGTCAGCGTCCAGTTCTGCGGTCTTGGAGGCGGTGGCGGTGGTTCATTCGCGTCCGGAAGCTTGGACCGCTTGCCGCTGGCGAGAAACACGAGCGTCCGGGGAAGTTCAGTCTGCAGATACAGCTCCACCATCTCGTATGGCCCCATCGCGGACGTGTTGACTCCGTTCAACTCGATCAGCTGATCTTTTGGCGCGATGACGTTGAGTTCGTCGGCCGGCAGCTCAGGTTCCAGGTGGCTGACAATCGTCTTGTCAGCCTCGTTCAGGTCCCAATTGATACCAATCGGCCCGGGCTCGGTGAACTCGGCAGCGTATCGGAACTCCCAGCCTTCACTGCGCTTCTTGGCGACGGCATCGTGCGGAGTCATTCGCAGGCGCTCGAACTCTGCGCGTTCGTGCGCTTCGATGAGCTCCTTTAGCTTGCGAGCGCGGTCCTCCGCCTCCCGCCGCTCGCGCTCCACGCTCTCTCGCAATTCGCTGTTGCTGTCAAGTTCGGATCGCCACAATCGCTCGGCTTTTTCGTACTTGGCCGTTGCGTCGAACCAGTCGATAATGTCCTGCTTTCTCTCGGGCGTCGTCGGCTCGAAGTTGAGTGTCGTTGGGCTGAAGATCTCGACGCGCGCGAACCCGGCGAGGATGTTGGCCGAGCTTGCCGACTTGAACAGAGGGAGGATCACGGCGGTACCCACTGGCGCATCGATCACCTCCTGGAAGGAAAGAAGTGAGATCGGCTCGTCATCGACTGAAACGAGGCGGTCCGATACCTCGGGCATCGGTGGAGTCGGGCGAACAGGAGGTCTCCTTGGTCCTCCGTCGCTGTCTGAGGCTTCCGACGGGGCCTTACACGTGCTCGAACCTCCATCAGATTCAGTAGCGCCACAGGTGACGATGTCTCCGCCGATGCTGCGTACTCGAAGCTCCTGGTTGTCGTCGGACGGCGCCATGTCCAGGATTTGGCTGGCTAAGATCTGCACGGGCACATCGAAGCGATGGCTGATATTGGCCGTGAAATCGTCGCTGCTGACGACGCCGTCAACGCCGTCGACGCCATCGACGGTATCAGGCGGCTCGGCAGACACAAGGGCCAGCAGAGCGAAGGAGATCGCGA
This sequence comes from Phytopythium delawarense, assembly GCA_023338175.1. Taxonomy (NCBI): domain Eukaryota; phylum Oomycota; class Peronosporomycetes; order Pythiales; family Pythiaceae; genus Phytopythium; species Phytopythium delawarense. Next base: position 24,581 of record JAADYF010000334.1, read on the forward strand.
TGAGCAGCCATTTATGGCGGTGTGAACTCATCTGCTCACAGGTTTGACGATCAGCAGAAGTGGATACGTTGACAGTGAATCTCGCGTCGCTTCAAGCAATTCGCTAAGTGGTCCACATCATCGATGTTATCTGCATCTTTCCACACTCACAGACAAGCATATCGACTCCAAACGCCTCTCGACTGCCACCACGGCGGTGAAGGTCGGCTCCTTCCTTCTCTACAAGCCGCCCAAGTGCAGACGGACAGACTCCCACGATCGACGATCTTACGTGCACTTGACGGTGCTGGGCTGGCC
>JAADYF010000335.1:0-24864 GCA_023338175.1 Phytopythium delawarense
CGCGATCACCCTTCGTGGTGAAGGCGACGTTCAGCCCGAGAAGATCTGGATCGACCACGTCAAGGTGTCGGACGTCGGTCGTCAGATGGTCGTCATCAACTTTTCTGGTGTCAAGGCTACGACGATCAGCAACTCGGACTTTGACGGCAACACGGAGTTCTCGGCGACGTGTGACAACCACCACTACTGGGGATTCCTCATCTACGGCGTCTCGACGGAGGTGTCATTCGTCAACAATTACCTGCACGGCTTCTCCGGTCGTGGTCCCAAGATCGGCGGCACGGCCAATCAGCAGACGATCCTTCATGCGGCTAACAACTACATCGCGAACAACACTGGTCACGCGTTCGATGTGGCGGCGAGTGCGTATGTGCTAGCGGAGGGCAACTACATCGAGTCGGTCAAGACGCCCAACCTGAACGACACCGCCGGCAACTTCTTCGTGCCGACGAACGCCAGCTCTTGTCAGGCGAGCATCGGTCGCGACTGCGTGGTGAACACGGTGGTCGACAGCGGCTACCTCGTCGGGTACAACGAGGCGAGCGTTGAAAGCAAGCTTCCGTCGTACTCGGGCGTGATTGGCGAGTACGCGGTGGGACCTACGACCAAGCTGTCCATTGCGAGCGACAACTTCGGCGTTGGCTCGCTGACCCCCTCTTCCGCCCACCAGCGCTAAGCAGGCGTCGTGTTGGATGCCTCCTCTTGGGTAAGCGAGTCGTTTGAATGTGTAGACTTGTGCGAGCACGATTTGAAGTGCTTCGTCGAATAACTTGCTCCTGTTCAAAGTCAATCAATGTGATCGTCAGACCATCAGAGTTCGAGCGAGCCAGCACGAGCAAAAGAGCCGCTTCCGGTGCATGGACGATGTGTATTAATAGCAGTGCTCACGTTGTGAACTTCGCAGAGCTCATGCAAGCTCTCGTCGAGCATCGCCCGCCACACCGCCATGCGCGCTCACTCAGTTGGTGTCATCCAATGTTCGTCCATCGAAATGAATCGGATATCCCACACTTTGCGGCGCCTGGTTTCGGGGAACGATCTGCAGACTGCCCGACTGGACGACAGCGCCAGCATGGCATGCTGGTAGCGTGATGCTGCATGACGATGCCAAGATGACACCGCCAGAGTCGATGCCGCACAGCAACCTGTAAACAACCACAACTGCCCCCTGCCGTCGCGTCGCGCCTTTACAGTGCATAACATCAACGTCTCTCCTGTTCAAACAGCAAAAAACGCGGCAGCTTGAGCCGTACAAACGTTGAGTCCATTTCACCGTCTCTGCTGCAAATCCACCATGTCGTCGGTTGCTGCGGAGAGTTCACTCGCTCTCCTCTCTCACTCCGCAACTTGCGCTCCGCCAGCCACTTCCAAGCCAACCTCCAAGGTCTCCGCTTCGCTAGTCTCCCTCAAGCGTTCGTCATGTTCGCGCGTCTCCGTCTCGTGGCGGTGGCCGCGGCCTGCGCTGTGATGGCCACCGCCTCAGCCTACAACACGGGCTCCGCCCCGGGCTTCGCGGCTGGCACCACCGGCGGCGGCAACGCCACGCCCGTGTACCCCAAGAACACGGCCGAGCTCAAGACGTACCTGAGCGACAGCCAGGCGCGCGTGATCGTGCTCAAGCAGACATACAACTTCGTGGGCACCGAGGGCTCCACGACCGAAACGGGCTGCCGCTCGTCCTTCACCGCCGAGTGCCTGGCCAAGAACAACGGGTTCAAGTCGCAGGATACGATCCTCATGCCCGGCGATTCGTCCATGACGAGCACGGGCGGCTGCACCGACGGCAAGGCCGTGCAGGTGACGTACGACAACGCGGCCAAGAACCCGCTGGTTGTCCGCAGCAACAAGACCCTTGTTGGTGTCGGACGGTCGGGAGTCATCATCGGCAAGGGGCTGTTCATCCGCGGCGACAATGTAATCATCCAGAACGTCTACATCAAGCAGCTCAACCCGCACCTCGTCTGGGGCGGCGACGCGATTACGATCAACGGCGAGAACAACGTCGCGCCGAAGAAGATCTGGATCGACCACGTCAAGGTGTCGGATGTCGGTCGACAGATGGTTGTCATCAACTTCACCGGTGCCAAGCAGGTGACCATCAGTAACTCGGACTTCGACGGCCGCACCAAGTACTCGGCGTCGTGCGATGGCCACCACTACTGGGGCTTCCTCATCTACGGTGCATCGACTGAGGTGACATTCGTCAACAATTACCTGCACACGTTCTCTGGTCGCGGCCCCAAGATCGGTGGCACGGCCAACCAGCAGACGATCTTCCACGCCGCCAACAACTACATCGTCGACAACACCGGCCACGCGTTTGACGTGGCGGCGAGTGCGTACGTGCTGGCCGAGGGCAACTACATTGAGTCGGTCAAGACGCCCAACCTTGACGACAAGGCCGGCAACTTCTTCGTGCCCAAGAACGCCGCGGACTGCAAGTCGCTCATCGGCCGCAACTGCGTCGTCAACACGGTCGTGAAGAGCGGCACCCTCACCAGCATCAACGAGAACAACGTCAAGACCAAGCTGCCGTCGTACAAGACGCAGATCGGCGGCTTCCAGACGGCCGCTCCATCGGCGCGCGGCGTCAACGCGTACAACTACGGAGTGGGCAAGCTCTGAGTGGGCGAAGATTGAAAGATAGCAGCGTGCTGTTGACAGCGAGATTGCTGTGCGAATACTGCAGCCCGAGTCCTGCAATAGATGTGTTGTCCGAACCTCTTCTTGATCGCGTTGAAGTGTAAAGTCCGCATCCAGTGCTAAGTGCGGTATTTGCTTGTCATCGTGCAACGATTCGTACTTTACGAACAATCACTCCACTGTTCAAAATTGCATACTCAATTCAAGTTTAGTGGCCAGGGGACATGGCGAGCAACCCGACGGCCGTCGCGCTGCGGACGCCGCTCGACGCCGAGCTGTGCGTGCTGCTGGTCGTGAGCCTGGCCAAGTTCCTGCTCTTCATGCGCGGCCAGGTCCCGTGGTGCGTCCACCTGCTGCTGTCTCGCTGAATTGGCGGCGTCTTCTAATGACTCCTATCGGTGACTGTGCAGCGTGCTGGACGAGCTGGAGCGACTGGTGGCCACCTACAAGCAGCAGCAGCAGCAGCAGCAGCAGCAGCAAGAGGACCAAGTGATGAGGCGGAGAGCGACCGGAGGAGCGATGCGCAAAGCGATCAAGTGCGTCGATGCTCTGGACCGCGTGCTCCAGGAGGGTTTACCGGCGGTCTTCGCTGGTCCAGTACGAACAGGTGATGCTTGAGCTGTGTGGCATGGCCCTTGGGCAGTTGACTGACTGTGTTCATTGTCGTGATGTGGCAGTCGCGATCGTGTTCGGGGCGTCGATGCTCAGCCCGCGAGAAGTGGTTGTCGTCAGCTTTCAAGACGTCGCGCGCGTGGATCTCGTGGAGGTTGGCGGCATTGGGGCGAACCCCAACTCTGCAGCATCCAACACCACGTCCGCACTTCCTCCCAATGCGCTACCGAAGGGCAGGCTGGGGCGTCTGTGCGTGCAGAAGCTGCTTCGCACTCTCATCGTCGACGGCGCCTGCCAGCGGACAAGGTGGAGCGGATTGTGTTTGCTCGGACTTATCGTGGGTATGCATGACTGACGACTCGCGCTCCGTGATGTCAGGGATCTCGCGGTCACTCGGATGCACATGGCGGTTCTGGCGGCGAAGCAACAGACGCAGCCGATCCCAGGGTTCCAACCAAAGCAGAACTTCTCGCTGCGGCTTCCAAAGTCAAGACGGGGCCAAGAAGAACGCACGCACTGGATCAGGCTATCGACCGTCAGCGCCGGCGACAACCCAAGTCGTGACGCTGCAATCGACATGGAGCAGCACGCTCTCAACGCCACCGACGCCTTCATTTGGTACGTCCTGGAGAAGCCGATTCAAGGGTTCGTGGGCACCTTGTAGACCATCGCACAGACTGTCAAGGTGGATGAATGCTTCTCAAGAGGTGAGGACGAGGTCGTCCATAAATACCCCAGCACCAAGATCACCACGGCGCTGGCGAAGGCGAGTCCCTGCGCTCCAAGCGTCAGTCAGCATCTTTGACCTCTGCTTCGTGCCACGGAGAAGTGGGGCAACGCTCGAGTCATGCTACAGTCGTCCGCGTCGGCCGGCTCGTTTGCGTCGATCGAGGAGCGCGTCGCCCACTTGAACTGGCGCAAGGTGTGCAATGAGCGACAGATCCAGGAGACGCTGCGCCGCAGTAAGCAGATGCAGGAGCGCGACGAGTTCCTGCGCGCGGCCACCAAGCACGACGGGCGTGGCCAGCGCGAGTGGATGCACGGCGTGATCGCCCAGGAACTACTCAAGCCCCTGCCAGTGACGGAGCACGCCTTCCACGAGATGACGCAGCAGCAGTCGGCGGACGAGCGCCGCATTCAGGACGCCAACAAGCGACACGTCACCCAGATACGCTCCATCCAGGCGAAGCTAGACGCCCGCGAGGCCGACGCCGAGCGGAAGCGCGTGTTCGAGCGCAAGAAGAAGGAGTTGCTGGGCACTGGTGGGCGGAGCGGTGGCTCACAAGGCGATAGCGCCAGCGGTTGAATGCATGAGCGGATGAGGAATGCAATACAACCGTCGGATCAATGAGCGCACACTGTTTGTTGTGCTGATTGGATCCACGCTCAGCGAAAGGTGAGCAGCTCGATGTCGAAGAACAGGCTGGTGTTGGGTGGCACGAGTCCCGGGAAGCCCTTGCGGCCGTACGCCTTGTCCGCGGGCACGAACACCTTGGCGCGCTCCTTCATGCACAGCCGCTCGACACCCTCGTCCAGTCCCGGGATGACCTGCTCCGCGCCGAGCTTGAACTTGAAGGGCTTGTCTCGGTCGCGCGACGAGTCGAACTTCTTGCCGTCCTGCAGCTACATGCATCGAGTTCCCAGTGTGTCAGTAAGGAGCCGACGGAGTGGTGATGGAGACGGACACAGCACTCACGTAGCCGATATAGTGGATGACGACGGTCTGGCCCTTCTTGGGGTAGTTGACGCCGTCGCCGGCAACGAACACCTCGACTTGGATCTCCCCTGGCCGCTGTCATCGCTGCTGTTAGACTCCGAGCAGACTGCAATGGCCACGTGGAGGATCCATCCTCACCGCATTCGGCACCGCGAAGTCCTTGGGCTCCATCATCGTGCCTGCTTCTTGTCTTGGCGTTGCGTGGGGGGAAGGAAGAATGCGGCGCCGACAAACGATATATATAGGTGGTGTGCATGAAGACATGGCGTTGGATTCAACAGCGTGTTCTCGATCTGGACATGCAGCTTCTCACCCAAATGCATGAAGCAAAACCCTGAGACTCGCGCACAAAGTGTTGAGAGGTCGTGCACTGCTTCCACCTCGCCCAGTCGGCTTGGACCCATTCAGTCGACGCGCTTGCCCTTGCGGCGAGTGGTCGGCGACAGCTCCGCCTCTTCGTCGTCCGTCTTGGCCTTCTTGGTCTCCTTGGCCTTGTCGGTGCTGACGGCGTCACCAGCAGTGCTCGCGCTCACTACCTTGCCGCCGGGGTACATGGAGACGAGCGAGACCTGGATGACGCCCATGACGAGCGCGAAGAGGTTGGGCAGGATGACGAGCGGGTCGTCGAGCATGAGTCCGTAAGTGGTCCACACGCTGCCGGCCACCACGTTCATGACCGACATGCCGAAGGGCAGGCCGGACGCGTCCTTGGTGCGCAGGATGGTGGGCAGCTGCAGCAGCGGCGATGAGGCCGTGAGGAAGGACAGCACGTTGGCCGGCACGCCCGTGAGCAGCTGCGTGTCCTCGAGCGGCTTGGTGGCCACCTGCGAGGCGAGCAGCAGCAGGAAGACGGCGGCGGACGAGAGCAGGCGGCGTGCCTGGCGCTTGTCGCCGGCGAAGCGGTAGTACGAGGCCACGTAGAAGCCGCCGAGCACGACGCCGAGGAAGGACGTGCCGCCCACCACCAGGTTGCCTGTCGTGTAGCCGTACAGCGTGTAGATGACCGACTGCACAAAGTAGAAGAAGAAGGGCGCGAACGCGAACTGCAGCGTGCTGCGCGCGCGCCGGATCGTCGCCACCGTCGGCCTGTCATGGCGAGGGGAGAACACAAGACGTCCATCAGGTGGTTAGTTCGTCCCGCGGCTGCGTTGGTGGTGCGTCCGCCAAGGCGCGCACCATGGGGAGAGCGCGAAGACGACCGACGAGCCGACGGCCACGAGCGGCACGGCCTTGGTCGCCAGGAAGTACGCCATGTAGGCCGCGTTCTGCAGCGACTGGGCCGACGACATGCTGCCGCGCGCTCCTCTTGAGATGTGGGGGCGACTTGGTCGCCAACACTCGCCACGTTGCCGGCCCAACGGGCGGATGTGGCGGGTTGTCTTGGGTTCACTATGGTGCTTATTTAACAAAGTCTACTCAAATGATATTATATATGATAGTGTACTATATAATGGAGTTCTGTAGGTATATCTTCAAGCATCACTTGAAATTACTTATCGATGTATATCATTTTACAAGAGTTCAGCTCCTGGCGTCGGCGTCTGCGACGCGCGCGAACGCCAATGGAGACGAGAACTCCCTGGAGACTATCCTCGCGGCTCATCGCTTTGAATCGCGTCCTCGAAGTCGCTCTCCGAGTCGTCGTCGCCCTCGCTGCGATGGAGCTTCTGGGGGTTTGTCGCCGAGGCGTTGGCGGGCTCGGGTGCTTGCTGGTAGTGATCGTATGCCTCGGCTTCGAAGCTGTACGCGCTCTCGTCAACCAGTTGAGACTGCTGCTGTTCGCTGTCTGCCGCAACGAACCCGGCGGCAGCACCGAGCGACTCGCCCTGGTGCTGTGCATGGAGCATATCGGCCTCGGCCACGGCTTGCGCGGCAATCTCGAGCGCCTCCTTGAGAGTCGCCACTTCGTCCTTGTAGTCGTACAGCAATCGCTCCAACCCAGTGCGTGACGCGTACTCGCGCTTGAGTGACTCCTCCGCTGCAAGCTTCTCCATCCGTAACTGCGCTGCGTTCTGTTTACATACAACGGCAAGCGATCAGTGCCCACCGCGGTACGACCTGTGCTGATAGGCAGCAGTATCTTACCGCACGCTCGAGGTCCAACTGGGTCTTGGACTCTTCGTGGGATGCGCGCTCGCGGTCCACGACGGTGCTCACCACGCGAAAGACCCGCCAAACGCGCAAGACGCCGAGCAGACGGACAGCTTGACGAAGAGCAAAGAGGTCAGGGCGACAGATCACAGGCAGGTGGTTACCAACCAGCGACGCACCTTTTGACTCGGTCCATGCCTCGATCGCGAGACTTGCTGCAACAAGTGTCGCGTCGAGCACATAACCCGAGTGGACCAAGAACTTGCGCCGAAACAGCGCGAGCAGCACCACCAACTCGAGTAGGTAGATTCCCATCGCAAGCGTGGAGATGGCTGCGAGAACTCGAGCGGCGACTGCAACGCCTAGCTCGCCGTATTCCACGCTCACCGGCACTCCATGAATGCCACCGCCTCGCGATTGGTACGCGTTGACCAGCTCGCGGTGCGTCTGGATGTAGATTTGTGCAGCGGAGGCGCAGACGTCGGCCCCGATGAGCAGAATCAATCCCACCTGGGCCTCCACCGTCTCCAAAAAGTCGCCTAACGCCGCTTGGACGGCTCGCCAGTGTGCGATCGCCTCGCTCCTTGGGTTGCCAGCCATGTGCTCCGAAGTCGGACTGTGCTGCACGCCATCCACAGCAGGCTTCTTGGTCGACTTGGCAACGATCTGGTCGCTCCGCTCTTCCAGGACGTACGAGGACTCGGTTGCGGCACGCGTCTGCTCTGCCTTGGCCTCCACCACCTCCACCGCCTTGTCTGCAGCTGGGACTGGATACTCACTCGCCGTAGCGTCCGCCATTGCTGCCCGCATGAAGCGATCGGCCAGACCGCCGGTCGAGTGTCAACTTGTCGAATGGGACAGACCCCAAAGGACGCAAGTGGATCCTTCAGCGGGTTCGGATGGGTTCACTGTTCTTGTATAGAAATGTATTGGTCGGTTCTTCCTCTAGAAGGGAATGTCACCAAAGGGGGAAGTTCCAGAACGCTTCCCATACAAAACCCAAGATAACCGACCCAGAAGGGCGACACCCTCGCTCAGAATCACATCTGCGATATCGACCGGACAGAGGAAGCGTCGAGATGGCCGGCAAGGAGGAGTTCCTGAGCAAGAAGTACGAGAAGTGGAACAAATTCGAGGTGCGCGCTGTCATGTGTGGCGTCTTGCGATCCTCCACGAGTGCTGGCGGTCGTCGTACGCGCTCTGGGGGCTTCAAAACCCCGCGAATCCCGCTCACGTTGCCTCTTCCTCCTCTGTCTGGCGTCTCCTTGCTGCTCACAGGTCGACTCGGACTCGGACGAGGATGAGAGCGGCGGTGCCGGCGGCGTGCCGCGCGTGCCGACCCAGTTCGACGTCGAGGGCGACGGTGCGTTGGCTGCTACTTAAGTACGTGTGAAGGAGTCGACAGGAAAGGCTGACGATCAATCGGACAGCGGACATTGTGGTGAGCACCGAGATGCTGCTCGCCCCCGCGCAGGTGGAGCGGTACAAGAAGCTGGAGAAGAAGCAGCTCGAGGTCTGGCAGGTGGTCGTGCGCAAGCTGCGCGTGTGGTCGGCGTCCAGCGCGGGCGACGCAGACGGGCAGGACGCCGTGCCGTGCCGCCCGTACTGCATCCTCGTCAACAACCTCTACCCGCTCGGCCAGGTCGTGAGCAAGAAGATCTGTGATCCGCCCGAGATCTACCCGTCGCCCAAGACGGTGCTCGAGCTCACGCTGCACGCGATGGTCGACCCGCCGAGCAACACGCCGCAGCACCGGCCCGACAAGATCGTCTTCCCGGACAGGAACTACGTGGGCCAGCTGCGCAAGTCGTACGCCGCGCTCGGCATCGAGTGCTCGTACTTGTCCGAGTCGGACGGCATCGACGCCTACATCCAGTACGCGTCGCCGCTTCTTGGCCATGCGGACACCTCACCCTTGGTCACTCACTCCTGTTGACTGTGTTGGTTGCTGTTGTTCACAGGGAGCTATCGAACCACCTCGTCCGGAACGACTTGGCGTCGGTGGCGGAGGTGAGCAGCCGCCCCGGCATGCTGTCCGGGTCGGGCATCACTCCCGACCTGCTGCGTGAGTACTACGCTGCGTGCGCGACCTTCGCGGAGCTCGAGCCGTGGAACCGCCTGGCGGAGCGCCAGGCGATACAGGTGGACGCGGTGGGCGACGACGAGCTGCGCATCGACAAGCGACACCACGTTGGCCGCGGCACGATCTTCACGTCCGTGATCGGGACGAAGGCTGCCGATGCGCACATCCGCGGCCTCGCGCTGTTCTACACGCGCGCGGACCTCCAGCGCCGGGTGCTTCCGTCCGGAGAGAAGCTCGCGCTGCTCGAGAACCCTGCGTTGCGGCGATGTGCGAACTGTGACAAGAAGGCTGCGCCTGGCAAGGAGCTGAAGCGCTGCACGCGGTGCAAGTCGACGTTCTACTGCGACGCGGCGTGTCAGCGTGGCCACTGGCCGGACCACAAGATCAGTTGCTTGCCGGCGGACAGCGCCGCCCCGGGCGACAAGAAGATCCAGTGGGGGGTAAAGGAGATCTCAATCCTCTACGGTCCCCTCACGTCTGTGCCGTTCGACGACCTCGACACGATCGACAAGCACGGGTTCAAGATCGCCAATCTCCGCGGGGAGCAGATGTACCCGTCGGCCGTGGTCTTCCGCAAGGGCGAGCCGGACGTGGCGGATGCCACGGAACTCGTCTGGCTAACGCGCGCGCTCCACGCGCAGATCGAGCTGCTGAAGAAGTACCCGCTGTTTATGCAGGAGACGATGGTCGAGTTGCTTGGGCTGGACGATGCAGACGGCGAGGACCACCAGCGGAAGGTCGAGCTGCAGGTCTCCACGTTCGGCCACGACGACTACCTCGTGGTCCGCAACAGCACGGTGCTCACCATGGACGACGTCGAGCGCTTGCGGAAGGCGGTCACCCGCGAGGACCCCCCCAGTGCCTCAGGTGAGACTGCGCAACGTGTTGAGAGCGATGCACCTGCCTCCACGCACGATGACGATGAGGGCAAAGAGGAGGATAGCGACGAGGGCAAGGCCTGCTGCGTCATGTGATGGACGGGCACGTGGGAGTAACATGTTGTCTGGTGTGTCTGTCTGTGTGCTTGCTCTGCCATTCATGTCGTCTGGTGGACCGCGTAGGCTGAGGCGGCTGATGCAGAGCAGTGCTGCGATGAAGCGTCCGTAGTTGGAAGGAGACGTCAGAGTGGAAGAAGTCATGGCATGTGTGATAAATACACGGCATTACGGTCTGTGAGCCTGCGAAGACGACGGCAAGGTGACCACGAACGACACGAGCTAACAAGTCCGAGCGCGCCGCTCACTCGTCGTAGAGCGCGCGCTGGAAGAAGGGACAGAAGACGACGGCCATGAATAGCAGCGAGTCCATGCGGTCGAGCACGCCGCCGCCGACGCGCAGGAGGTATCGGCCCGTGACACGCACCTTGGCGATCTTCTTGAGACTCAGCAGCATGAGCTTGCACAGGTGGCTGAAGACGACGGCCGTGGCGGCGAGCAGCGCGACGTACGGCGTGTCCATGTCGAAGTCCACGACTTGGGCCACGAGGAAGACGGCGCCGACGGCGCAGCCGACGGCACCCACGAGCTTCTCGTAGTTGAGCCGCGTCGTGACGCGAGGCCGCAGCGGGTGCGTCCACGGAAACTGCGCCGCCTTGAGCAGCCGCTCGAACACGAAGCTGCCGACCTCGGAGCCCCAGGCGATGACGAAGAAGGCCGCGAGCACGTGCTTGCTGTCCGCCGTGGGCGACCGCGAGAAGAAGGTGAGCGTCGCCGCGAAGCAGCCCACGTAGAACAGCCCGACGATGTCCATGACGGCCAGCACGGCCGACTCCATGGCCTCCTGGCACGTCAGCACGCGCGTGATCATGAGCACGCCGGCGGCCACGAGCAGCAGCGAGAAGGGCTCGAGCACGACGGCCAGGTACTTGTCGGTGATCTGCGCCGTGGTCTCGGGCTCGTCGTCTTGCTGGCCGCCGCTGGATCCGTAGAGGTAGTACGCGCCGTTGCGCTTGGTGAGTAGCACGTTGAGGGACGCGAGGAAGTAGTAACCGTAGCGGATGACCGTGCTGAGCGCGGACGGGTAGTTGGGGGCGAGCGAGGCGAAGCAGACGCCCAGGAAGGTGCTGAGCACCACGTGGACGATCGGCATGAGCGTCTTGCCGGGGATGAAGCACAGCGCGACGGCCGCGGCCGAGGCCGCCGCTGCCAGGACGAGCGCGGCGACCGCCTTGTTGCCGCGGAAGCACTTCTCGGCGAGCGGCGTGACGGCCGTCGTGCCCAGGTCGACCGAGTAGCTGATGATCTGCGCGTACAAGTCGCGCGACGTCTGCTTCTCGTGCAGCTTGAAGGGCAGGAAGAGTCTCAGCCGCACGCGGTACGCGAGCCACGCGAACTCGTAGTTGGCCAGCGCCACGAACACGCTGTAGATGTACGGCAGCAGGTCGAACGCGTCGGCGTAGACGGCAGCGAGCAGGATGCCGGCGGGGATGGCGCACAGCACGGCGGTCTCTAGGAACAGCAGCAACAGGTCGCCGCACGAGAGGTTCTGCAGCTCGATGTCCGACTTCTCCCACCAGGATGGCCGCTCGTCGTTGCCCGCGGCGCTACTGCCGCGGTTCGGGTCCCGGAACGCGTCCGCGCCCGTCACGTCGGCGTCGTTGGCGCGCAGGATGGCCATGGACGACGGCCGCAGCATGGACAGCGTGCTGCGCTTGGCGCCGGACCCCGAGGCGGACCCGGCGTCCGCGAAGCTGTAGGTGCCGCGGCCAGGCGAGTCGTCCTCTACGACGAACATGCCGCCGCTGGCGCCCAGCACGTGCACGTCGAAGCCCGACGGCATCCTGACGGGGCTCGGGCTACCGCACTGAAGCTGTCCGGGTATCGGGCGCCGCTAATGCGTCGGTGCCGAGGTGTCGGAGCAGGGGGAATGAGCGCTCCGGAGCGCGGGAGCGGAGCTGAACATGGAGAATAAGAGCGCAGGCAGGCTGGAAGGCCAGATGGCAAGCGGTGCCTGGCCGATCGAGCCGGTCCGTTCGGGAAGAATTCGGTATTTACAGCGAATCAGAGAAGCGATGGAGGGTGGTTCTCAAGCTTCGATTGGACTAAAAATGGTTCCGTAAAGCATTGCACCTGGAATAGATAACATGTACAAACTAATAAAATATTGAATCGTCATCTTATATCAATGAAAGTCTTTGTCATGATACTCTGTCATAGTTGATTAACTTGCTGGAAGATACGTAGAAAACGGCTGGTGCTCGCGAGCGGCTGTTTTTGACGAATGGCTGCCCTCGCATCCGCCTGACGGCGCCAAATAAGACTTGACACGATTGATCCGGACCGGTCCGATCCGGGTCGGGATCGCGTCATGGGAGCGCCACCGCCGCCGCCGCTGCCCCGGCCACCAGCGGCGCCTGCGCGTCGGTCTCAGGTCTCAGGTCGCGGCCTGGTGCCTGCAGTTGTGTGTTTGTTGCTGGCCGTCTCGGCCGCGCTGTTGCCGCAGTCGCTGTGGCTGAACGGATACTACACGCTCTTCTCGGCATATGGGTGCGTCGACACGGAGGGGCACGTGGACGCGCGGTTCTTCCGCCCGGACGTGTGCGTGACGCCGCGTCAGCGCTCGGAGGCCATCACGCGGCTCGTGCGCGAGATGAGTGCCATGCTTGAGAGCCGCGACCTGGACTACTGGCTCGACAGCGGCACGCTGCTGGGCCAGTTCCGGCGCCAGCAGGTCATCCCATGGGACAATGATGCCGACTTTGGCGTCACGACCGAGGCGTTCGAGCAGCTGCGCACGCGGCGGTGGGCGGTGCCAGAGGGCTACAAGCTCCAGGTGCTCGGGAGCGAGTTCTACGACGACGACCGCCGCGACTGGAACATCCCCGCGCGGCTAGTAGACAAGAGGCTGGGCTTCTACGTCGACGTGTTTGTGTTCGCCGAGGGAGAAGCCCCCGGTGGTATCGAGCTGATTGGTCCTCCGCCGTCCGACTGTTGGGCCAGGTGCGCCAAGTGCCTCACCGTTGGGAGCGGCAAGGCCAAGCTACTACTGATCCCCAAGAGTTACGTGTTCCCACTCCTGCGCTGCCGCTTCGCCGACTTCGACGTGCTCTGCCCAGCCAAGCGATCGCTGTACCTTGACCACATCTACGGGCCCGACTTTCGCACCGAGAAGATGGAGTCGAGCGACGAGTAGAGAGACCTGAACGTTCGATGCAGTGCAACGTCATTGAAGGCATTGCCTTGAGCCTCAAAATGGGTACACAACACCTGACGGGCTCGTACTTCTGTGCGTTGCGGTACTACACTACTTCAAAACACTTTGCTCAACAAGCTGCCGTCCCACAAAGAACTGGCACGTAGCCACTTTTGATTCGTCAAAAGGTGGTATATAGCCGTTTTCATTGGATAAAAAGGGTGTAACATATTCAAAAATCAGGGAATAAGTGGTGCACGTCCCTCCACCCCTGGAGCATTTTGAACCGCGCTGCCCCAAGACCAGGTTCAGGCCCTTCATCATCATGGAGTCGCTCGAAGCCGCAGCCTCCAGCGCTGCCGAGACGCCTGCCGCCGCGCTCCTGGACGTGCTACCAGCTGCAGGAGACGCTGCGGAGTCCATCGATACCATTACCGCCGCACTGGCCCCTGAGACGGCGGCGGAACCGGCCAAGGACGCGGCGGAGAGCGAGTCGGACCGCAAGCGCCGCAAGAAGAACTTGAGCAACGACGAGCGCCGCGCCATGGCCGAGTTCCTGCTGCAGCGCTGCCAAGGAACGGGCCGCTTGCCTCACTCGGCGCTCGCGGACGCCGCGGCGGCCTTCGGAGTGCACCGCAACACGGCGTCGCGCATCTGGCATCAGCTCAAGTCGGCGCTCGTCAAGGGCGAGCCAGCGCTCGGCAAGGACGAGTCGCCGTTCCTGGACGCTCCCGCCGCTGCTGGTGCTTCCGGTAACGCCGTTAAAGCTGTGACTGCACCGTTGACGGCCTCGGGGCGGCTGAACGAGGAGCTGGCCAAGCACGTGCTGTCGCGCAAGCGCAACTCAGGGCGGCGCAAGAAGGACTACTCGGCCGAGCTGGCGCGGCTCAAGGCGCTGCCCATGCACCAGCGCGGGTCACTACGCGCGCTCGCGTCGGCCGTCGGCGTGCCTCGGACGACGCTGTTCAGGCTGCTGCGGGACGAGGAGGGCGGGGCGGGAGACGCCGAGCCGGCTGCAGCCGCGACGGCCGTGCACGACACGGTCAAGCCGCTGCTGTCAGACAAGAACAAGATGGAGCGGCTGCGCTTCTGCGCGGCCAAGCTGCGGCCCAACGGACTCTTCGACGACATGCTGAACGTGATCCACCTCAATATGCGGCCGTTCTCGCTGTGCGGGACCATCGGAGGCGACGGCAAGGGCGAGACGGGCAAGAGGAAGGCGCGCGTCATGTTCCTCGCGGCCGTCGCGCGTCCGCAATGGGACGCCGCGCGCAACGCGCACTTTGACGGCAAGATCGGCGTCTGGCCGTTCCTGAGCGCGACGGCGGCGGACACGCCGACTGTGGTCGAGGCGGTGACCAAGGCCGAGATCCAGCAGCTGCTCACGTCGCGCGTGCTGCCGGCGATCCGCGAGAAGCTGCCGCGGCACCAGCACGTGCTGGTGCAGCTCGACAGCCAGCACGTCCGCTTGCCGCCGGACGACCCGGTGGTGTCTGCGCAGGGCTCGGTGGACGGCTGGAGCATGCGCCTGCAGTACCAGCCAGCGTACAGCCCGGACCTCGTGGTGCTCGACAACGCCTTCTTCCGGACCATCGAGCTGTCGGTCAAGGAGAGCCGGCCGGAAACGCTCGCGCAGCTCGAGACGGCCGTTGAGCGCGCGTTCGCCGCCATGCCCAAGCGGCGCGTGACGGACGCGTTCCTGGTGCTGCAGAAGAAGATGGAGGCCACCATGCGCGTGCGAGGATCCAACACGTACGAGATGGCGGCACGACCGACCAAGAGGTCGCTCCAGCAGGACGGCAGCCTCCCCATGAGCGTGCTGTGCGACCCCGTGGCTGCGCTCGAGTGCCGCGCCGCGCTCGAGATGGTCGAGACGGTGCTGTGACCGTCGGCGTCGATGGTACACGTGCGTTGAATAGTCTAGTCGAGTAACGAGAACGAGTGATCCGGATGCTGCGTTGATAGTGACCTCTACACGATGGACGTCGGCACCGACAGGACGGCCTCTACCTGCTGCAGCTGGTGGTGCTGCTGCATCTGCTGCTGCTGCTGCTGTTGTTGCTCCTGTTGTTGCTGCTGTTGCTGTTGCTGGAGCAGCAGCTGCTGCTTCTCGATCGCCGCCCTGCAGGCGATCGCGGCCTCTGGCTTGCACAGGATGCTGACCGGCAGACTGCCCTCGCGCTCGAGCTGGTCGCGACCCGTGGCGCCACCCTCAAGCTCGTACGTGTTGGCGCCCTGCACGAGCATCGTGCACTCGAGCACTTTCTGCAGTGAGAGGAAGGCGTCGTCAATGTGTTCGCGAGTCAGCGCTTGGAACCCTGCCTGGACATTGTGCACCAGCTCTTCGAGCGGCGCGAGCGCGGCTGTGCGGGGCGGGACAGGCAAATTCTTGATCGCTCGATCGATGTGCTTGAAGACGGCGTTATCCAGCACCGTGAAGTCCGGCGAGTACGGCGGAGGATTCTGCAGTGCGATCTGCCAGCCGTACCGCCGGCCTTCTTCTGCGAGCACCGGGTCGCCCTGCGCCGACCGGATCTTGGCGCTGTCCTGCTGGATGTAGATGGGCCGCGCCTTCAGGTGCGAGGGCATTCTCCGGCGGATCTCCGGGATCACGACGCTGGCCAGCATGCGCTGCACGTCGTCCTTGCTCACCGTCTCCATCGGCGTCAACGAGATGTGACTCCCGGCCGCGTCGTTGCCATTGCCCAGCTCAAAGCCTTGCGATGCTCTCGGGTCTCCATTCCCACCCATATCCACGTCTGTCTGGCCGACCAGCGGCCGGTCCAGGCGGTACTCGCCGTCTTCCGCCGCCTTGAGGAACGGCCAAATGCCGATCTTGCCGTCAAAGCGGCGCACGTTGGCGCCGTCCCACTGCGGCCGCGCGATGGCCGCGAGGCACATGACGCGCACCTTCTTGTCTCGAGGCAGCGCGAACCACTTGACGTTCACGTGCACCATGTTGAACATGTCGTCGAAGAGGCCGTTGGGCCGCAGCTTGGCGTGGCAGTACCGCAGCCGCTCCAGCTTGTTGCGCTCCGTCAGCGCCGGTTTGATTGAGTTGAGCGCGCGCACAGGGCTCGGGTCTTCGCGCAGCAGCTCGAACAGCGTCGTCTTGGGGATGCCGACGGCCGACGCCAGCGCACGGATGGACCCGCGCTGCTCCACCGGCACCTCCCGCACTTTGTCCAGCGCCGCGGACCAGTCGCGCTTGCGCCGGCCCTGGCGGCCGACCTTCCGCGACGCCACGTCGCAGATGGGCTCACCGCGCTCCAGGCTGGCGGCCGCGCGCTTCCAGAGCCGCGAGACCGTGCGCCGGTCGACGCAGAACTCGACTGCGGCCTCGTTGATGGCATTGCGCGCCAGCTTGGCCGGCGCCTTGCCCGTCGGGTCGGCGCGCCTGGCCAGCAGGAAGTCGAGCATCTCGCGCCGCTCGTCGAACGTCATGTTCTTGTTGCCGCGCTCGCGCCGCGCCTGGGTCGTCGACGGAGAGGACGGCGGCGACACTGCCGGCGTCGTCTGCGCCGCCTCGGGCGTTGCCAGCGTCTCCGCGCTCGCCGGTGGGTCCGCAGGCGCCGCGATCGCGACACCAGGTACCGTAGGCCAGGCGGAAGTGCCGTTGGCCGCTGGAGACGGCGCGGGCGCGTTGCCAGGGCCCGAGGGAGCGGCGAGCATGGCGGGATGATCGATCGATCAGCCGGCGTCTGCTTGCTTGGTGTTGTGGAAATGGGCGGCGATTTCACTGCCAGTTTGAATCGGCCCGGAGGGGGCGGATGGAAGGGAACGGAGGGGAGAGGAAGCGGGGTTTTGGCCAATGACAGGCGCGGATTTGGCAATAGTGTCCGGTCAGGAGCGTCACCTCGCCGAAACGCCGAGAGAACGAAGACGCGTGTTCCTCCGTAAATGTCTCAAATCGCTGCTGGATTCTTAAACACTGCGCCCAACTGGATATACGCGACTGTTCACAACGGACAGGCCGCGATTTCTTCAACTAAACGACCATCACTCGTGTTCATATAGTATTAAAACACGATACATCAAGACGCCATATTTACAATGCGCGGTAGTATCTGGTGGTGCGGAAGCTTTTGGCTGGAAACCACTCGACTGAGGACCCATCGACGCCTCCATCTCTAGTCCGCCTCGCCGCTCGCCGCGACGACCATGAGCAGAGGACGCGGCCGCGGCCGCGTGCGCTTTGGCGGCAGCCGGGACTCGATGCTGGCGGACGTGCTGGACGAGACGCGCGAGGACCTGGGCCTCTCGCACACGCAGATGGAGCAGCTTCACGTGCGTTGGCTCGCTCGTCCTGCTTTGGTTGTTCGCGGGGCTGGATGCTGACGCTGTTGCTGGTTGAATGGAAAACGTCCAGGCGGAGGCCGGCTCGGCGCTGTACCCGCCGCTGGAGCTGCCGCACCCGGAGGCGCTCACGGACGCGGACGCGTACCTCATCCAGCGCCAGCGCATGGTCGCCCACAAGCTCGAGAACCTGTACCAGTCGTGGGATGTGGACCAGGCGGTCGTGGGCAAGGGAGCGCACGACGCGGCGCCCCTGGCGCTCGTGCACGTGACGCTCCCCGAGCCGTCGGCCGCGCAGAAGAGCGAGGTGTTTGTGCCCGAGGAGCTGCAGTCCAACTCGCTCAGCGGCGGCCGCACGGGGGCGGCGGCGCTGCAGCAGCAGCGCGGCATCATGCAGCCGCGGGCGTTCGAGAACGTGTTCAAGTCGCTCGAGGCGCAGGAGCAGAAGGTGGCGGGCGACAAGGCCAAGAACGCCGCGCATGAGCACGACGACCCCGACATGGAGGAGAACGAGGAGGACCTGGTGCGTCCACCCGTCTGGTTGCGTGCGTTGATGGATGGTGGGGCGACTCACTGCTTTGCTGCTCCGAACAGGGCGACGACATGAACGACTACACGTTCGACTACTACGACAGCGACGCCGGGAGCGACGAAGGCGATGAAGAAGTCTTCTTTTAGAGGAGCCGAACGGCTCGACCCGCCGGTATGCCTGCATATGGTGCTTGCAGGTTGTGCCAGCGCTTCCTTCATGTTGGCCGACTTGCGGCGCGGCGTGGCGTGGCGCGTGGCGCGGCATGACTCGAGAACGCGCGCGGGTTGTAGAGACTTCTTTATTTATTGCTTTGCTTGTGCGGGTGTGGATGGACAATAGAGCAGCAGCCCACGGGGCTTGCCGCATGACCATTGCCAGCATGTTCCCACCGTTGCATCCGTCACAACAACACTGATCGCATGAAGGGGTTCCAACTGACCATAACGACCGACAACGCATGCGAAAGAGTCCGCGGGGCGGATGATATACTCAAGAAGGACCGGCTCGATGGGGAAGCCGGCCGCGGACCCACGGCGCGGCGCTCCTAGCGCCGACGCTTCACCTCGGAGGCTTCTTCACTCGTGGTCGCCGGAGAGCAGCGACGCGCTGAGCGACGCGAGCCGGTTATCCTCGTGCGAGGTGGCCGCTGCGCCGGCCGCCGCGTCGCCGCCCAGCTCGGGCGACTTCTGCGCCATGTTGGACAGCGAGTAGTTATACATTACGGAGTAGTTGGCCGGCGCGATCGGCGGCGGCTTGGCGCGGTGGATGATCTCGCCCGGGCGTGGACGCGTGCGCGGACGGCCGCGCGGCTTGCCCGTGCCGCGGCTCTTCTTCTTGGGCGGCTTGCCGGCCTCGCCGGCGCTCGCGTTCAGCTTGTCCAGCCCGTCGTCGAGCTCGCCGTCCTTGTGCTCCTCCGCCACTGCTTGCGCGCCGCCGGCCTCGTCCTTGACCGCGCCGGCAGCACCCGGCAGCACGCCGGGGAACCCGGGCAGCAGCGGCATGGGCAGTCCGTAGCCCCACATGGGGAACTGCTTGATCGTCTTCTCGGCGTCGGCCCTGGCGCGCGCCGCGACGTCCTTCTTGGGTGGCCGGCCGCGCTTGCGCTTCGGCGCTTCCTCGCTGGACGGCGTCAGGTTGCCGAACTGCGCGCCGCCGAGCAGCGACAGCGGCGATGACTGGCTCGAGAAGGCGTCGCCCGCCGCCGCGCCGAGCCCCATGGCGTCTGTCGACCCGAACGCCGACGCCGCCGCGCTGGTCGCCGTGCTCGTCGCCGTCCCAGAGACCGCCGACGAAGCCGCTGCGTCGCTAGCCGTGGCTGTGGCCGCTCCGGACCCCGCGGCGAGCTGCTGGTTGAGCGGCATCATGAAGGGCATCATGGGCATCATGAAGAGCGCCATCTGCTGCGTCATGGCGGCGATCTCGCTCGGGCTCATGCTCGCGAGCTGCTGCTGCTGGAGCTGGAGCAGCTGCAGCTGCTGCTGCTGGAGCTGCTGCTGCAGCAGCGCATTGGTCGCTAGCTCGCCGTCCTTGGCGCCGGCCTCCGCGCCCGGCCGCTTGTCCCGGTCCTCCGCCCCCGTTCCGGTGTTCATCGTCGCCTGCCTGCACCTGCACCTGCACCTCGGACGTTGACGATTTATTGGGGATTTTGCGCGGATTTTCCTCCTGTCGCCGTCCGCCGTGGGGATTTTCAATCCAATAATGGGCGGCGAACTGCCCGGAAGGACACGGCGCGGGGGCCATCGCCGGCCGCTCATTCGCGAAAAATCCTTCGACGCCGCGGAAACCCGAGGTTTTGAACCGTTTCGCGAGGTTTTAGAGTTAGTGTGAGGTTAAACCTTCTGAATGCGGCGTGGTGATTCGTGGAAAGCGGAGATGGAGGGCGGCGATTGGCGGAATTTAAATGTGCGCTGTTGCAGAGATGCGCGGGAAAAACCTCGAACGGCAGGGAAACGGCACGGTCTTAGGTACAACGTACCTTATTTGCCCTTTAGTGGTACTGTGTACCGTTTTGTGGAGGTTGAACTTGCCTTGGTGCTGATGATCATCGGGCAATGAGCTGCCTGCTCATGCATGAGGAGAAGCTGGGGGTTGAAGCGGCTTCCCTGTGCATCGAGTGCGGTGAAGATGTGTCTGAGTATACAGGGCGTGGCTGTGGCGGAGCCCTCGCGCGTCCGCTTAGATCCATGCACAAAATAAGCCATGACCGGCAGTGAAGCCGGCAAGTCAAGGGAGTGAGGGTGCTGGAAGTCGGGGACAACTGACAAGCGACCACGGTCTCCAGCGCTTCGGACTTCCCTCCGTGCAATTCTCTCGAACACCTCGAGGTGCCCGTTCTTCATATCGTGCTGGCCGTCAATGTGCCATAGCTGCCATTGGGCACCGCGTTGAGCGGCTGTAATTCAGTCATCGACAGACGGCGAGACGATCGCACCGATGCAGCAGAAGCAGCACATTACCCAAGTGTGGTGAAGGCTTCCGTCGTGACCGTCGTTGGCCCAGCGCGCTCCTTCCTCTGTGCGTGGCGCTTCTTGGTCGGTCGAGTACCTTCGCGAGCTCGGCTGTCGCCGTGTTGACCTCGCTGAAGCGCTGATGGCAGACCACGCACGGCATGGATAGTGAGATGCCGCGGCGGCAGCAGTCGGGGAAGCGCGCACAGGAGCCTGGCCAAGGAGCTCGTTTGACGATGCCGAAGCGTAGAGTGGCCGGGCTAGACGCGCTGGAAGCTCCATGCATACCTCACTCCAACGCTCTCAACGCTCGGTGGACGTCACATCGAGCAACGGCAGCATGACATCAACATCCTCGCCACCAACAACCTCGTTGCAGTCATCCGCGCCCGAGTCGCTGTCCTCCATGCCAGACGCGGATGGATTCTCGATCTCCGCTTTGACTCGAGAACCACTGGCTCACTGGATTACACCGGACGACGAGCCGAATGCTGCTGTGATGCCGGCCACGACGCGGCGACATGCCTCCTATAGTCGCGAGCAGGAACAGCAAAGCTCGGCTCGAGCAACGAGGTGAGCAAGCGTCGACAGGCATCCTTCCTACTCGTCGATCCACATTGAAGGAGCTTAATATGCCGATCCCCCAGCAAGATGCAGCTCCCTTTCTTTGAATGGCGACTGAGAGGACGACCGAGCGCGTGGCTCTACGGTCGCCCATTGGCTCGCTACCACCGAGATGAAGTCGCTGCGTGTGAAGTGACTGCGGGTCGACCACAGCGATGCGGCACGGCCAAGTTGATGGCGGCGGAGGATCAACGGGGAGGCGCAAGTGCGCTCACGCCACGCTCACAACCGCATTGGTGTTCGCGGAGGCAACTGCGACAACTCGACACCGACCAGCAGAGTAGCAAGGGACTCCACTCCGCCAGTGGTGATGGCGGTGGCTGGACAAGAGGTCGAGGCTGATGCCCAGGCAGACGTGGGCGGCGACTACGCTGCGTATCGAGACGGCCCAGTTGCTTCTACTGCAACCAACCCCTCATGGTGCTCGCGGCTATTCTTCAACTACGCGCACCCGGTCATGGCGACAGGCACCTCTCGTCAGCTGGACCTGGCGGATCTGTGGGAGCTTCGCGAGGAAGCGCACACAAGAGCCGCCTTCACGCGGTACCACGAGCACTACCGCGCGCACGGGGAGTCGCTCGAGCGCGCGTTGGTCATGACCTACGGATGGGACTTGGCGCTCTGCTCGATCGGCTGGGTCGTGCTCACCGCGTGCAACATCTTGGTGCCGATTGTGCTCCAGTACGTGATCGACGCGTTCAGTGCGGAGAGCTTCGACTCGACAGCGCTAGCCGTGTGGCTGGCTGCCTTCTTCGCGTCGCGGCTCGTGTACGCCTTCCTGTCGGCGCATGTGGACTTCCGGTTGGACAACGTGCTCGTCCGCGTGCTCGTCGCCCTCAAGAGTCTGATCTTCGTCAAGGCCATGCGCCGCAGCATCCGATCCAAGACCGACGACAGCAACGGAGGAAAGGAAGCACCCGTAGCGGATATCGCCAACCTGCTGACTGCCGACATGGACAGCGTCTACCTTGCCGGCTCGCAGATGCAGCACATCTGGATGCCACCCATCCAGATCGCCATCGTCGTCTACATGCTGTACCGCATTCTTGATGTCGCGGTGTTCGCGGGCGTCGGAGTCATCATCCTGACCATGGTCCTCAACTTCCTCCTGGCAAAGGGTTACACGTCTGCGTTCGCGCGCATCATGGTGGCCAAGGACGAGCGCCAGAAGGCGGTGCGCGAGCTCTTCAGCGCCATCCAAGTCGTCAAGTTCAACGCATGGGAGAAGCCATTTCTGGCGCGCATTCAACCGATTCGCGAGCGAGAGACGAGTGCGATCGCACGGTGGATGTACCTGCTGTCGCTCACCGTGTTTCTCTTCTGGACGTCGCCCGTGTGCGTCTCCGTCGCGTCCTTCGCGACCTATGTGCTGGTTTTGGAGGAGGAGCTGACGGCTTCCAAGGTGTTCACGGCTCTGGCATTGTTCAACCTGATCCGCGATCCGCTCATGAAGCTGCCCGAGTCGATACAGTACCTGATCCAGGCACGCATCGCCTTCCAGCGCATCCGAGCATTCCTCAACGCTGATGAAGTCGACGCCGCGGCGGTTCTCCCTGCCCATCGTACTGGAGGCAGTGGTGCAGGCGACGACGTTGTCATTCGTGTCGAAAACGCTTCCTTCTGGTGGGACATCATGGACAAGACGACCAACGCCGTGCTTGACGACCACGAGAAACTGAAGGCTGAGCGCGGAGGCGGAGCTTCGGCAGTACTTGCGGACGTCAACATTTCGATCAAGAAGGGTGACTTCGTGGTCGTCCACGGCTCGGTAGGGAGCGGCAAGTCCTCGCTGTGCGCAGCCTTACTCGGCGAGCTACCTGCGGCGTCAGGAAGCGTCTCCATCTACGATCGATCGAGCGATTGCCGGCCAAGTATTGCGTACGATTCCCAGGAACCGTGGATCCAGTCCCGGTCAGTGCGCGACAACATCCTGTTTGGCCAGCCCTTCGACGCTAGCAAATACCAGCAGGTGATCGATGCGTGCTGTCTTGGCCCAGATTTGAAGCAGTGGCCAGCGGGCGATCAGACCGAGATCGGACAACGAGGCGTCAATCTCTCGGGCGGCCAGAAGGCGCGATTGGCGCTTGCACGGGCTTGCTATGCCGATGCCGATGTCTACGTGTTGGACAGTCCGCTGGCTGCCGTGGACGCTGTTGTTCAGTCGCAGATCGTTTCCAAGTGCCTCCGCACGCTGCTGAGAAGCAAGACGATCGTGCTTGTCACGCACAACACGGACGTCATCCACTCGGGGTGCGTCTCTCTCAGCGTATTGGTCGAGAACGGGACTGTGCGGTGTGAGAGGTATCAACCAACAGTCGAGCCCCAAGCGCAAGAAGCTGCTGAACCAGTCGTGGATGTCCAAGCCGACAGTACTACTGGATCAAATGCTGATGGTGTGGGCAGCGACGAAACTGGGAACGAGTTCGCGCTATCAAATGAGGCATTCGGGACGTTGGTTGAGGAAGAAAATCGCCAGGAAGGTCGCGTCAAGGCTCAAGTGTTCGCTGACTACTTCGCCGCGCTCGGCGGATGGTTCACTGCGGTCGCGTTTCTCTCGGTGCTGATCGCGTGGCAAGGCTTCCAGGTGGGCAGCGACTTGTGGCTGAGCCACTGGACGGGTGAAATCGACTCAACATTCACGCAGTCCGACTCGAAGCACAACCTGAACGTCTACGCACTGCTTGGCTTGGGTGTCGCGGTCATGGTGCTGGTGCGCACAATGCTGTCGGCATTTGTCGGTCTCCGTGCGGCGCGCCATTTGTTCGACGGCATGACACGCTCACTCATCTTCGCGCCGCTGCGGTTCTTCGATGGGAACCCGATCGGACGCATCATCAACCGCTTCTCGGAGGACATGTCGGTCGTGGATTTTCGCATGGCTTTCTCGTGCTCGGGCGTGTTGGTGGCCCTCGCGGTGACCATCGCGCAGCTTGGCACAGCCGCGTACGCCATCCGATACACGGCGCTTGTGTTCTTGCCGCTCGCGTTCGTGTACTACAAGGTTGCAGCGTTCTACCTGGCGTCGTCCCGTGAAATCTCTCGGCTGATGAAGGTTGCGGCGTCGCCCGTACTCAGCCACGTCACGCAGAGCGAAGATGGCATTGCTGTGCTTCGTGCGTTCGGCCCCCAGTACGTGGATACCGCCATCCAGGAGTACTTTGAGCTGATCGATGCCAACAGCCGTGCATGGACTGCCAAGATCCTGGCCAGCCAGTGGTTCGCACTGCGCGTCCAGCTTGTTGGCTGCGCAGTCGTGGTGCTCGTTGTGTCGACACTTGTGGGCCTGCGCAACTCGCTGACTCCCGGGATGATCGGTCTCGCCTTCATGTATGCGGTCAACATTGACGCCGAGCTGGGCAACCTGGTGCAGGTCTGGTCTTGGTTTGAGGTCACAATGGTCAGTCCGGAGCGCGTGATGGAGTACATTGGCATCCCGCCGGAGGGGGTTGATGATATGGACAAGAGCGAGAGGAAGGGGGAACCGAGTGATGCCATCGTCGACCAATGCTGGCCAGCGGCTGGCACCGTCGAGTTCCATGACGTGGTGTTCAACTACAAGCCCGGCGCGGACCCAGTGCTCAAGGGAGTGTCGTTCCGTACCAACGCCAACGAGAAGATCGGCATCGTCGGACGCACGGGAGCAGGCAAGTCGAGCCTCACCATGGCGCTCTTCCGCATCAACGAGCTC
>JAADYF010000336.1:0-24850 GCA_023338175.1 Phytopythium delawarense
CACGAAGAAGGACGAACTGAAGCCCAGCTTGCCGCCGGGGGAGGTCAACTTGATGCAGTCCCCCGGCATGGAGCTGAAGCTGGACGTCCCGCCGATGCCGCGTCTGCTCGGAATCGTCGAAAACATTGCACCGATCCCTCTCAACAGCCGCATTGCGCGCGTCCAGCTTGTCTCGTTGGAGATCTGCCGCATCTCGGTTGCAAGCGAGATGCTGGTGGACGTGCTGCGCGACTTGTACGTTCCGTACATGGATCACCAGGTGCTAGTGAAGACTGTGCGGAACGCGGAGGCCGACGATGCTGCTCGGGTGCGACTGAGCGACGAAGACATTGTGTTCTACGTTGACAACTTTGACCAGTCGAAGAAGAAATCGAGCGCTGCTGATGTCGCCAAGCTCGGAGAGCTGGAGGCCAAAATGACGCTGGAGCAGATCGTGCGTCTCCGCACTCGCGCGCTGGGACTGGCGACGTTTTTCCGCCCGGACGAGCGCGAGTTTTCGATCTCAGAGCTGAATCTGGTCGCGCAGGAGTTCGGCACCCGGCCCGAGAACATCATGTTCAAGATCATGGAGATCGGATTGCGCTGGGACAACTTCAGCTTGAGCTTCGTCGAGCATGACCGCCAAGTCGCTGAGATGGTGGTGATCGGCTTTGGCGTGAACCTGCACTCGTACGCCGTGCCTGAAGGAGAGGCCAAGAAGACGCTCGAGATCGATTTGGCGCTGACGCAGGCGATGTTCGTAGTGAACGTCACCTCGTCGCTGGTCGGTCCGACTGGTGCCCCGGCTTCGAAGATCATGTATGCAGACTTCAGCAAGGTAGCCACTCGTGTGGACTCGTTGGTTCCGCCGCAGATGCTCAACCTTCACCTGTCGCAGTATCAAAGCGGAGAGCAGAGCATCCAGCTGAATATCAGCAACGCACAGCTGATCGTCTCGGCGCAAGCGCTCGAGTACTTCCTGCTTTATGTTGATCGTCTCACCACGGGGACCAGTCAAGTGCTGGCGGAAGCTCGCCCACCTGCCATCGCTGTTGCGGAGGCCGAGTCGTCGTCTGCAAGCGCCGTCGCGGATCAGCACGAAGCAAACAAGGCTGCGCAGGAGGTGTCCATGGCTCCGTTCAGCATGCTTGGCGGCATGCTGCTGAGCGTTGACATGCGCATGGACGATTGCCACATGGTGCTACTGCCTTCAGACTCGTTCTCGAAGTCGCTGACAACGGACATCAATGTGTCGACAGTGAGCCAAGACTATGTCGTCAATTGCCAAGTCAGCATTCCCGCGTCATTGCAGGTCACCGTCAAGAGCTCGCGCGTCAAGGAAACGGTGGAGATGAACGTCACCAACTTCGGCATTGCGGCTCGCTACGTTGAAGGCGTGAGCGAAGTG
Organism: Phytopythium delawarense; assembly: GCA_023338175.1. NCBI lineage: Eukaryota > Oomycota > Peronosporomycetes > Pythiales > Pythiaceae > Phytopythium > Phytopythium delawarense. Next base: position 1,388 of record JAADYF010000336.1, read on the forward strand.
GAGCACATCCTCTCTCCGACAAGCATGCTCTTCCGCTTCACTCTGGAGCAGGACAAGAACGAACGTACCAAGTGCCATCAGAACTTGGAGATGCAGATCCCGGACGTGATGATGGCCGGGTCGGACCTCAGTTTATCCCTGCTAGCATCGTGCGGTCAAGCCCTCGGTAGTATCCAGACCACGACACCAGAGCACGCGCGGTTGAAGGCTGAAAGTCAGGCCAAGCAGGACGAAATGCGTCGCCAAGCTGAGGTGGACGCTGTCCTGACACGCTTGCACCAGCTCTTTGACGAGATTGATGAGGACAAGAACGGGAACATTGAGCTGAGCGAGCTGCTGCTGCTGTTGCGCCGTGTAAAGGTCGGGGATACGCTTCTGGAGAGTGAGCTAGAGCACTTTGTCCGTGAGCTTTTCAAGGACATCGATCGCGACGGAAGTGGTTTGATCGAGTTCGACGAACTGCGTGCGTACCTGCGAGACGATATGCTGACTGGCGCGGCCAACGCCACTTCACCGTCTGCATATGATGGCAGTGGAGCACTCAATGGGTTCCTGAACCTCCGCGGCAACGAGTACCACTCGTTCACCGTCATCGACAAGCTGTGCGATACCAAGGTGACCAACATGCAACAAGTCGAGGAGTGGCTGCAGCGCCCGGCGTTCCAGGGACGATTCTGGGAGCTCTTCGAGAACGAGACCCGCGTTGTCAATCATTCGTTCGGCGAGCAGCTACCGCTTGACGTGCAGAAGAAGCTCGTCCGTCTGCTCCAGAACTACGAAGCTGCGAAGCTTTGCTGGGACCAACTGGTGCTACCAGCGATCACTGATGCCGAAAAGGATAACACTATCTGCGAATGGCTGTTGCAGCCTTTCGCGCACTGCGGCGGTATCAGCGAGTACCGAAGTGCAGCGAAGGTGATTGCCAAGAAGAAGAAGGATGGTATCTTCAGCGCTGCCCTTGAAGAAGCCGAACAGCTTGTCACTCTGTCTCAAGTGGTGGATCCCGTGAAGAAACAGCTCGAGTTCACCACCGATATCCAGATGGGTAACCTCCGCTTTGTGTTAACGGATGTCGAGCTTCCTGCGCGCTTCTGTCGCGGTGATTTTGTGGTTCGCGATGTGAAGCTGTCGCTGGAACTGTCAGCGTCGGACATTAACGAGGTTGGTGCGATCGACTGGGCTGGACTGGCCACGTCCGATCATTGCGAGTGGACGGCTCTTTTCGGTGTCAAGATCGCATCGTCGTGCTACAGTGAGCTCGCGAACGACATGGAGTACATAATCGAGCCGTGGGATATCGTGGCGGGACTCTCGTCTGGACGGGAGGAAAATGGTTTCTCGGTGCTTGTTGAAGCCGCAAAGCGCTTCCAGATCAACGTGACGCCTGGTGTTCTGAAGACGTACCGAGCGCTGATGGATGCGCTCGATGGCGAAGCCCAGCGCAATGCTCTGCAAAAGCACCAAGAAGGATTCCGCTCCGCTGTCTCCGGCCGAACACATGAAAGCTCGGACTGTCTCGTTCAAAACTTGACGGGCGCCAAGGTGACGATCCAATGGAACGGAAGCGACGAGCGGGTGACGATTGCTGCCGGCGAGCATGTCCATATCGAAGGCGGTGTCGTGAAGGACGGTGTAACGACGCTCGACCGCGTGGAGATCGAGCAATGGGGGTCCAGCACGAAGAGCACGGCGATCCCGGCGTTCGGCACAACCAACATTGGCGTGTCAACGGATGGAGAATCGCCGTCGACCTTGTTTGTCACGGCGGTTTCCCGACTGGAGAACCTGACCCGCCAGCGCGTGGTGCTGAAGCCGAACCTGTACTTCATCAACCATAGCTCGCAGACGTACGAGGTCAAGTATCTCGAAGTTGGTGGAGAAGGACGTCAGTCCACGACCTCGCCCGTTGTGACTCTCCGCCCGAATGCTCGGATCGCGCTGCCCGTAACTGTGCTCATGGGAATCACCGAGTTCTACGCGAGGCCGGAGCACTACGAGCAGTGGATCGTGAAGGCGTCGCTGAACGATGATGTCTTGACGTCTGGAGCCGCCACCAACGAGCTCGCAGAGTATGAGAGCGTGCATCAGACCAAGATCACTCAGCGTCGCGGGGGTGCGATCGTGTACGGCGAGACTGAGGAGACTTCGTCCAAGGTTTTGAAGCAGCTGACGCCGAATGTGATTCTTCGCCGGTGGTTCCTGCGCTCCAAGTTTGAGTGGGAACTTGCACTGCTGCCTCCATTCGTCGTGCGCAATTCGTTGCCGTACTCGATCGAGTACCGCTTCGTCGAGTACCGAACCAAATCGTCGAAAAATGTCATCGGCGAGTTCGCGCGTCTGGAAGGATTGCTGCATGGTGAGATTGAGCCGGACAACGGTAACGATGTCCTGCACGGAGTGGTGAAGGCCGGCCTCGATGCTGAAGTCTCGGGTGTGTCGGGGCTGTACCCGGGCTACATGAGCATGCGCCTGGTCAAGGACAAGGACGGTCGACCAGGAAGCGAGGTATACTCCCAGTGGTCCAAGCCTCTTCTGATGGCTGTTCACGGCAAGGTCGAGTCGTTCATGACGGCTCAGGAGGTGGTTGATCTCGGAGCCGGTGTCCAGTTCAAGATGGACCGCATCACGCAGCCCAACCAGCCACGGATCGTTCGGTTCTTCAGTCCATACTGGATCATCAACAACACGTCGGTCAAGTTTGCGCTCGCTTCAACGACGCCTGGCGCGAAGAAGAGCTCACTGGCTGCAATGGACTTGTCGGACGATTTCAGCTACCCTGTGATGACATCACTCGCGAGCGACCGCCTCAGCCTGAAACCTCTTGAGAAAATGAACGAGCGACCGAAGGCGTGGAGCTTCCTTAGTTCGATGCCAGCTTCGTCGTACACCTCAACTGCGATGTCGGAGCATGCGGTGCAAAACGCCGAGTGGTCGGAGCCGATGAACACGACAACCGTCAACACCGTTGGAGAGTGCGTCTGTGGCCCCAGCGTGTTTGCCGTCAAGCTGGAAGGTTTGTACGGAGTGTTCGAGCCCGGCATTGCGCTTACATTCAGCCCGCGCTACTTCGTGCAGAACAACCTGGACCAGCAATTGTTCGTGCAGACGTTCGCGACCACTGAGACGGACCCGGCTCGCGTCGACGACTTGTTCCACAAGCGCATTGCCGAGGACGTCAAGGCGCTGCAGGCATCGCTGGAAAACGGACAAACGACTCCTGTGTACCACTTCGCGACACTGAAGAAGAACGAGTCGATGGCGGCTTGCCAGCGCTACATTTCGTTCTCGTTCTCGGACGAGTGGGGTGGAGACGCGACCAAGGCATGGTCGTTTGCGGTCCCGATCAACGCCGCAGGCGACGTCTTCTTGCAGATGTACTCGCCCAAGCGCGAGCGCTCTATCATCTGCCAGGCGAGTGTTCAGGTCGTCGACATGTACGTGTACGTGATCCTGAGCGACGTGTCAAGCGCACCTCCGTACCGCATCGAGAACTACACTCCGTTCACGATCACATGCTCGCAACTGGGCGAGTCATCTTTCTTCCGCGGAGGCGGCAAGGAGACGAGTGCCGAAGTGAAATCTGGCGAGTGGCACTCGTTCGCATGGCACAACCCGTTGTCGAAGGAGCGCATTGTCGAGATCAAATCGATGCATATCGACGCCCCCAAGCCTCAGGTGAAGAAGTACGACGTGGACTACGTAGGCTACCTCGATCCGATCACGATGCACTTGGCTCCAGAAGGCGAAAAGAAGCGCGAGGTTGAGATCGTCGTGCAGGTTGTGGTGGAGGAGAGCACGCGTGTCCTCAAGTTCGTCGAACGGGAGCTCGAGCTCAGTCGGCTTGAAAACCAGGACGCGCAGATCGAGAACGAGTTCCAGCAGCGCAAGATGCTATTTGCGTCGTCGTTCGACATCCGCATGGACGGCTTTGGCATGTCGCTCTTCGACGCGTACCCGCAAGAAGTGTTCTTCCTCTCGGCCGACTCGCTTCAAGTCGAGAAGCCGCCGGCGTCGCTGCAGTGGACGGTCTCGCTGTTCCATTTCCAAGTCGACAACATGCTTTCTCGTGCCAAGTTCCCGGTGATCATGAACCCAGCGGACACGGGCTACAGTGACAAGTCGGTCGGCAAAGACGCCGAGCCGGAGCCGTTCATTAAGCTCATCCTCGACGCCGACCTGGCGGCGCGGGTTGGCACGTACAAGCTCCTTGAGTTTGCGCTCGGCGACTTGGCGGTCAAGGTGGACATTGATTACTTGGTGACGCTCGTGAAGCTGGTGGACCCGTACTTGGTCTCGGACGCGACACTTGTGCACCGCTCAATGCTGACGCTCGAGAGGACACTGTCGAGGCGCGTGCCGGCTGTTCCTGTCGTTCAAGTCACTGGACCGGACGGCGGCGGCATCCAGACCGATCTCGTCTACTTCGATATGCTGCGCATCCAATCGATTGCAATCGATCTGGAATACTCGATCACGCGCAAGGACATTGCCGGCGATGCGGGAGCCGGTGGCCGGTCGGTCGTGTTTGGACTGATCAGCCAAGTCATTGGGCTGATCGGATCGAATCTGAGTGGCTCGCCGTCGTTCAACTTCAGCGAGATTGTCATCATGCGCTGCTTCACGACCAAGGCGCGTCTTCAGAGCCAGCTGATCCAGAACTTCGTTCGCCAGGGCGTTATGCAGGCGTACCGGCTTGTGGGCAGCGTCGACATCATTGGCAACCCGATTGGTCTTGTCGAAGACCTTGGGTCTGGTGTGGTGGAATTCCTCAAGATCACCAAGGGTGAGCTCGTGGGCGACTCGCAGACGCGTGGCGAAGGTGTCAAGGTGCTCGGCAAGACGATTGTCAAGTCTGGTGCGTCGTCGGTTGCGAAGATCACGGGCTCGCTGGACCGATTCGTTGGCGAGTTCGCCGACGACAGCGAGGACGAATCTGCTGCAGGTGCTGGCGATGATTCGAACCAGAACGCTGGACTCAAGTTTGCCAAGGATCTGGGCAAGGGCTTTACGGGTATCTTCACCAAGCCGGTTGAAGGTGCCATGAAGGGTGGAGTCACGGGTCTTGTCCAGGGAACTGTCAAGGGCATTACCGGCCCGGGCGTCGTGCTGCTGAAAGGTCTGACCTCGACGTCACACAATCTGGCGCTCGGCGTGCAGTCGACGGTCGTGGACCGATCGCCGTATGGTGGCCGTCGTCGTAAGCCGAAGGAGCTCGAGAACGTGTCCGTGACATCGACAAGCGGCAAGCAGCCGACGAAGCTCATACTGGAGGTGATCGGCGCCAGCGCGCTGGCGTCGGACAAGTCGTGTGACCCTCTCTGTGTCGTTCGTGTCGACGGTGTCGACGTCTTGACGACGCGCGTGTTGTACAACACGGTGAATCCGTTGTGGCAGGAGAAGATGCAACTCGGTCTGAAGGGTTCCGAGGACAACGTCGAGCTGGTAGTGAAGGACTCGTACGGCGGCACGGTGGCCAAGACGGTCGGCAAGTGCTTCTTGTCGATGCCGCAGCTCATTGAGGACTTCGCACCGCCTGAGTATGCGTCGGATCTGGCTGAGTGGGTTCACACGAAGGTGCGACCGGGCGATATCAAGAAGAACACGAGCCACATCGTCACGGAAAAGGAGTACCCGCTCGTGATGCTGCGCAAGAACTCGGGCGGTGGGTCGTTCCTCGGTATCGGTAGTGGCAAGGAGAAGCATGCGCCGTTGCTTGGCGACGAACCTATCCAGATTGTGGTGACGGTCAAGTCGCTGCGTGACTTGCGCGTGTCTGGCTCAATGGGTGGCGGACTGCTTGGCTTGGGCAATCTGGGGAGCGCGACGCCCAACATCTCGCCGTACGTGTCGTTGCGCGCCGGTAAGAGCGCATCGCTGTACACGAACGTGACCAAGATGACGTTCACGGACCCGGCGAAGAAGGGCGATCCTCGTCTCGGCAGTGCCACCTGGAACGAGAGCGTCACGTTCAAGCTGCACAAGAAGGACTTGAAGCCCGGCGAAGTCAACCAGATGATCGTCGCGATCAAGGACAAGGGAGTGCTGTCGGACGAGCGTATTGCAGTGGCGACCGTCCCGATGGCGTCTCTGGGCCACGTCGACGGACCAGTCGAGACGCTTGAGCTTCCGCTGATGGACGGGTCCGGCAAGCAGCAGATTGGCGTGCTGGACGTCGAAGTGGAGGTGGCGTCGGCGTCCACGAGCTCTCGGTCGCTCTCGGTCACTTCATTGGGTGGTGGCGACTCGCCGCCGGCGTCCGCGAGCAGCGCTCCGGAGATGTCGGACGCGCTGCGAGCTGGCAAGATCCGCATCTCGTGCGAATTTGAGTGAGCGAGGAGTTTATTTGCCTGCATCTTATAGTGTGTCGATCGCCAACAGGCGAAGCGGTGGAGCAGTCAAGCACGGTCTCTGCCGGGATGGATTGAATGTTGTTGTTCCCTTCTTGCTTCTTCATGTGGAACGTTTCAATGCGGCTGCAGCGTCGTATGCGCGGCGAAGCTGAAGATCAGCGAGAACATGCTCCGATCCAACGTCAGGTCGTGCATGGGAACAGCTGAGGTCGAAAAACTCCCACCGCGCTTGATCTGTCTGCAAAGTCGCCGAGGAAGGCGACGCGACACTCAAGAGCAAGGGAAGCCTGAGCTACAGAGATGGCTTGGTCGTAGATGCGCAGGATCTCGTCACCACCAATGGTGTCGAACGCAGCCGACGCATGTACAAGCGCAGGTATTCGAACGTACATTTGGCGGCAAGCGTGGTTACAGCGCGTTGAGTGACGTCGCTCGTCGCTGGCTCATCGAAGAGGCGAGACATCTGAGCTTACGTGCCAATAATGAACTCGTATCGCTCAACTCATCCATGACCCGGAGAAAGTCGCCAAAGTAGCCGACGATCTCTTCAAGGTGCAGTTCGTGTTCTTGACTTGCGTCAATGAGCGATGCGGCGCTGATCGTCGAGCTCTTGATAGCCAGCGAGGTTAACCGAGGCATAACAAAATGATACGATCCATCGCAACCACTGAACAATCGAGTCCGCGCTCAAGGTTGAGCGAAAGACGCTTCAAAGATGCCCCGACAAGTCATATAAGCCAACAGACGCTTTCAACCGAGTCAATCCCGTCCTTGCTGCACTCAAGCTTCAAATCCGTGACAGCATAGACTATCCGTGAACGGTTGATTGCAATCAGTTTCAATCCCCAGAATGGCCATTCGGACGACCGTGTTGTGCACCGACTGGAGACTTTCAGGAGCTCCTCATTTCGATGCAGCAGTTACAGCACTAGCCCCATTGTTGACTTGCGTGTTGGTTACCCGAGCGACTTCAGCCACTGGGTGGATAAACTTGGCCGGATCTGAAGACCCGAGGAAAGCCGCATCTGCTACCACATCAGCTTCGGACATGGCGATTCATTTTTTACGTCATTAGTGATGCTCGAACACACGCCACACGAGAACAGTGAGGACGCAAATGCTCCAGATCCAGAGGCACATTGGTGGCAAGGCAGCACTGAAAACACCAGCGAGATGAAGTGATAGCCGTTCAACGGTCCGCGCTCCAGGAATTGCCAAGCAAATCCGTGCGGAAGCGGGTGCACTCGTTGGCAAGAACGTCGGATTCAACTACCAGATGCACACAGGATGGGTCCGTAGAGCGCTCCATCTGCCGGGTCTGCACTTGCTGTCAGGATTCGTGGCAGGCACTACAAGATTGAGTTGGGAAATATGCAGCCCCTCGCCTTGAGCTGCGATATTCTCCAGCACCAGCACCAGCTCGCCATTGACCACCCGGTCTTGCGTCACGAGCCGCATCGAGCGCACTATGGATGCATATTTGAGCGACGGTAGCTCTAAACTAGGAGAACCTCCAGGAGCCATGCCTCACTCGCAGCGACGCCAAAGAACTTCTCAATCCTCGCAGAAATGCGGCCGATACACCAGGTATGGCGTGAACATCGATGAGGATATCTAGTCGATCTCCATTGTCACTGGGACAGAGTCGCGAGTTGTTGCACAGGCTCCGACAGCTTACGCGCATGGGATATCTCGGTGTCCTGATCAGCAATCACACTGACAAGCATGTCGGCGACCCAGCTTTCTGCACTGGTGGCCAATGCGTCGTGCACGATAAATCGGAAGCGCACTTGTCCGGCGAATCACAGCTCGCGGAGGTCTGCGTCGCTGACCGCTTTCATCCCGCAGTCCGTGGTCACCATGCGTCCCCACTCGGCAAGATCAACCTTCGCAACGAGGCTCAGCAGTATCTATACATCAGCGCGTCGTGAATAGCGCGCAGAGCTGATGGCGTCGCGTCCGCGTTCGTGGCGGGCGGACGCAAATTGATCTTGAGGCCCGATCGCTTCCTAATGTGCTTCTGCATGTCGTCCAAGAGCTGCAGGCTGCCGCGTAGCACCGTGAGCCACGGACGTGTGAATGTTCAGCATTCGTCGGACACATAATCAGGCTGCAGCGGTTGGGTCGTGAAGCGCGGCGATCGAGATGTGATGGCGTGTGGTATACAGTCTCCGTATACTCTTGATCTTGTGATGGACGTTTTCAACCAATCCAGACGTGCCGTCCAACTTGAAGATGTTGCAGGATATGAAAGAGGTATACACGATCTATGTATACTTTCCATCTGAGAAGGATCATTTCGGAAAACGAAGCGCAGCACCACGATGGAGGATCCCGCCGCTGTTACCATTGAAGCCACCACCACCGCCATCGATGACGACCACTGGGCCTTCCTGGCCGTGGTGCGCCCCGCTGGACGGCCATCTGGTTCTCATTCATCAGAATCGCGGGCTTGGCGTCATGATCTACGCGTGGGAGCTGGCAGGCGCCGATGTGCACAAGCTCATGGCCGTTCGAGACGCGCTGGTTCTACTCGCGAAGGTCCTCCGCGCCGATTGCTGCGCGTTCAAGCATATGCTGCGGACATACTGCGGACTGAGCCATCGGAGAGATGTGGCAGTGTTGGAGGCGAAGTGGCCGGAAAAACTCGTGGTGGAGCTCAGCATGACTTCGCCGACCAGCGAGAGTACCGGGGTGGAAGACGTGCTCCTGGGACTTTTCCCCGAGGTCGAGGCGGTATCGAGAGCGCAAGCGTTCGAGACAGCTGTGCAAGAGATCTACAAGTACTCTGGGACATCGCGTCCGGCGGAAAGCGAAAAGCTGTTGATTGGTCTCTCTATTTCGGCGACCTCACTCATCAGCACCCACCACTTCCCCATGATGAAAGCGCTTCGTTCGAGACACGGAGGCTGGGAGTTCCCAGGCTCGACCTCTTCTGATAGCATTGTTCTCGGTCCAGTCTCGATCGCGGTTGTCGGAGTTGTCACGGAGGAGATTGCGCTCGCGGTGGAGGAGATCGCAACGGCCAACAAGTGACTGACGCTCATCTACTTTGAACTCTCTCCGGAGATGAGCCAGCAGTTCTCAGCGGGTGAAGTGCGGTTGATCGGGAGAGCGATTCGAAGCCTACTGTGTGGAGACGCTGACACTGTCAACAATGGTGCTGTCATCGAAAGTGTGATCATGTCCCAATGCATCTACAGATCAGCGCTGGTATCTCGACTATCCTCTGCGTTAGCGAACACACGTTGCGCCAGATCAGTCTCCCTCTTTTTGGAACAGCTCGCCTCCACGCCGAAGGAGCGCAGGAGGATGTGGCGATGCATTGCCTTCGCGTTCTTCTCGAGATATGCACCCACTCACTCCACCGTGAAAACTCTCACACTCAAAGGCCTTGCCCTGGACACGGTCGACGCCAACGCTATCGCAGCTGTGCTCGCCTCGGAAGACCTGAGCAACATGCTGTTTAGCCGGGCCGCCAATGCCACAAGTGCTCGTAGTGAAGGTGGTAACACCCATTCTACCACCACAGCGATGGTGAAGCGCGGGACACGCGTGAGATTTGCGCCTGTGGAGCCTGACGACCAGATGCTCAAGAAGTCGGCTAGTTGGACTCTCGCGTCAGATGTGCTTGATGTGGTGGTACTCCAGGACGGCGGCGAAGAAAGTGACGATGTGTCCAGGGTGTTAATCCCCGGCTACGGCGCGTGCGAAGTGCAAAGCGACCAAGTGATCCCGACCAGTTCTCAGATTGTGGACGGCGGTGTGAGCAGCTTGCATCTCGACTTCGACCGCGACGACGGATCAACTTCTGGCCTCCCAATGTTTATGGGGCTGATCGGTTTCTCTTTGACGACTCTGTCGCTCAAGGTGCCATCCAGTGTGCCGACGTGGATGCCAGACATCATGAGGTCGTGCCCGAATCTGAAGAAGCTGACTATTCGAGGTGATGCGGTCGACACGAACGCGTTCTTGAGGGTGTACCGCGAATCTACGATGCCTCTGGAGGAACTGAGTTGCCGCTTCAACGACATCGAGGCGATCTAGGAAGAGCTCTCCGACACGCAGTCGCGGCTCGCAAAGGTGATCAAACGCATTGGATGCTACTTTGACAACACGCATCAGGTCCGGCAGTGCACCGGACGGCTGGATTGTGTGGCGAATATGCTCCGTACGAACCAAACTCTCGAACGCATGCAGCTCATGGTTCTCGCGACTATCCGAGACGACATCGAGGCGGAGCTGAAGCAGTTCGATGACGACCCTCTCCCGGTGGTGCTCGAGCCGTTCCCGCTGGCGAGCCGGCTGGCATTGCTGAGCCTCTTCAAGCCATCAAGCGGTGGCAATGATAAAGAATGCAAGAAGCAAGCCAAAGCGGAGACTGGCGTTGCGAAGCGTCCTACATCGTCTGTTCTGGCTGGCTTTCCAGTTGATCGCTTGGGTTTGTTGATGAACTTCAGCTTCGCCGCGACCACCATCCGTCGCCAAGTCCGTCTGACCCCGGTTAAATTGGTTCCGTGGTAGTCAATCTCTTGTGTGGAGGAGAGCCAAAGCCTCGGTTCCTGTTCAGAATCGTTGATGCAGTAGGTGAATCACCAGGAATCTGACACTCCTCCATTAATCCGTTCATGATTTGGTTCAACTCTGATAGCATCGATGATTTGATGCGGCTCAAGTGCAGTCTAATATTCAAGCAATGGAGTCATTAGTGATGGGGCCGCATAATTTTGTCGTTAGCCTGCACGGATCCATTTCTCTCTCTCGGCGCCGATTGACATATGAAGAACAGGATTTGCCAGCAGTGCCTTGCATCAATCAATGGAACAAAAGACCTCCTTGGATCACAAAAAAGGATGTTCGAGGAAGTGGTATGACATGAACGCACGTATCCAGACATCTCAGCCAGAACACACCCTCGACACTACAAGCCGAAATACATTCATGTGGGTTACTCGATATCGCAGACGCCAATCTGCCAGAAAGCCACTTGCAGCAAGCGAGGGTCATCCAGACGACACATCTCTGGCTCGAGACTCTCTACGAATCGTCGAGTTTTGGTCATCTCGCTCGCCGCCACCTGCGCACCTGCCTCTCGATACATCCCGTTCGGTATGGCGTCATCGCTGAGGGTCCACACCGCGGCGCGTTGGTTCCACAGGTGGAAGAACGACCGAAGCAGCCCAAATGTCGATATGATATCCCAATCATCGAACTTGAGGATGTACTTGTCGCCGTAGACGATATACCCGAGGCGGATAAGTTCATAGCCGTCCAGATATGGGCGTTGAAATGCTTGTTGGGTTGACGCTTGATCGCTGCCAGTGCCTTCCGTGGGATAGATTTGCCTTTCATCCCCGAAACCAGCTGCCTGGACGGTGGCGCGATGCTTTTTACACAACACGTGTCTGCGCTGTGCCAACGAGTTTGCTGGCTGACCAAGCCCGCCGACATTGTCTTTGCGGACCGCTAGAGCCTGCTCGATCCGGCTTGCTCTTTCGCTAGCATCTCGAGGATCTCTTTTCACCGGTAATGGCTTGGCAAACACGAGGGGCAGAAGATTTACACCGAGTAGGATCAACTTGAAAAAGAACAGCTCGATCACGTTGCCGTTCACGCGCAGCCCAACTGACGGATTGATCAAGTCAATTAGTCGCAAGCTGGAGATCTCGCTGGAGAAGACAACAGTCGTCACGCGCGAATCAACTTCCCGGAGCCATCCGCTGTGAGCGAGCTCGATGCGACAGTAGTGCGTAATGCTCAGCGCTATGATGGTCGGCGCGAACAGTTTGTCCGAGACCCGGCGGCGCAAGACCTTGGCCACCGTGTTCAGCACGCTGAAGTAGACCAGCACAAACTCGACCGTAGCTGGGTAGATTGCGAACCAAGCCTCCGACAATCCGGACTGCTCACCCTCGAAGTTGCACCCAATCGTCCAGAACGCGCACAATGCTGTCTTGAGTCGCGGTAGCACGGCTAACGGGAGCAAATTGAAGCTGCTTGAGCCTGCAATACAACCAATCCCGCCGCTGTGCCACTCCGTTTCCGACGAAATGTATCCTCGGTGGAGTGCGAGCATCGCGAGCATCCATCGACCGAGGAGAAGTACGACTGAAACGTTGGATAGCAGGGTTTCCCAGTCGTACACGATCCGCACGATCCGCTCGTAGTCACATTTGTACTTGAACAACCCAAACTGCGTCCCATTCCCGATGTAGATGGAGTCCGTGTCGAAGTAGTGGTCGATTGTGGTGAACTTGGACCCCCACTGTGATATATAGTTGATGCTGTTGCACGCCGATGTCAGGGAACAATCTATCTCTTTGTTCTTGCGCAAGTCGAACTGGCGCAGAGTCATGTTGTACTCGGCCGTCGAGTAGTAGGTGCTCACGACTTCTGCTCCCCATTTCACGCCAGTCGGGTCTTCGTACCAACCATGTCGCCACGAACCACCAGGCCGTTTTAACCACTCTTCTGTTCGATCATGGCGAAGCGACTTGTTGGTGCCACGAAATACCGCATCTTTGATCGAGCTGTCACCGTATGCTCCAAGCAAACGGAAGACGCATGCATCCCCATCTAGGGTCGGTATTGCGTAGCGTGCATACGGGGAGTTGTCCCAAAACGGCATGACCAGAATCGGTAGCGAGTTCGGGACCGCATATGTGTTGGAACTGTCATAGTCGTCCACAATGCGGAGGAAGTCGCGTGTCAGGTTGGAGTATCCGAGCTCAGTACAGCTGTCGAAAATGGCATCAATCGTGTCCGCAATCAAGGCGCACGAGTCCTCGAAGACCTTGATCACATCGGGGTCGATCGCTTCGTTGAGATGCCGGCTGATCAACCTGTAACCAACGGCGTTTGCGCCGGAGCTGTCGATAAGCAGCGCCTTGTCGGATGAAAGCACTTGAGACGCGAGCATCGGGATGTATCGAGCATTATCCCAGGAGCAGATGATGACACGATCGGTGTACGGCGCATCGTTGTATCCACGAATCGGGGCGATTCCCTCTCGAGGGTCGGCTCCGTAGTAGAAGACGGATGTCCACGTCGTGGTATTCCAAATGATGCAAAGGAACTGCGACAGCACCATGCTGCTGATGAACACCCACGTGGCCCAGTGGTACGATGCGCCGATTACTTGCCAGCGTGATGGTACCCGCCGACTTGCTCGCACGCGAGATTTACACGCCATTTGGTCGTGGATGCAAGTCGAGGACTTCATCTGCTCCACTCGCGCCGTGTCCGCAACCGACGGACCAGCAAGCATCAAATCAACGTTGTTTGCTCACGAGCAGCAGACTTTCGGTGATAAGTTGGACAGCGCTGTCTATTTGGTCCAGCGCTCGATGTGACTTTTAATAGCGGCAACATCACGCTAATTATAAACGCCGAAGCCAACTTCAACTCGCTCCAGCAATTCAAAACAAGCAATGAAATGATTCGATGTTGATCCTCAGCTGGATTTATGGTCATCGCGTGGTTCACTCCAAATCGCAGCCAGAAATGTGCCAGAACTTGACCTTCAGCAACCGCGGATCGTCCAGACGACACATCTCGGGCTCGATGCTTTGCAGAACGCGCCGTCGAACGCCACCATCGCCCTTGTCCGGAGCGCGATCACCACCGCCGTCATCAACAAGCGTCCACACAGCGACACGGTGATTCCACAAGTGGAAGAACGAGCGGAACATGGCAACAGACGAGATCACGTCCCAGTCATCGAATCGAAGCACAAACTTGTCGCCGTAGACGATGTACCCGAGTCGGATGAGCTCGTAGCTGTCGAGTTGTGGCTCAAGAGAGCCCGCACATCCAGGACTGTAGACTACAGTTGCTGGATCAGCAAGTGTCGATTTCGATTCAGCGATGCCAACAACGCGCGTGACTGAAGAGCGTCGGCGCCGATATAGGAGCTCACGAAGATGCATCGGTGGCAGTCCGAGACCGCCAACATTGTCCTTTCGAACAGCTAAAGCTCGCTCAATGCTGCTGATAGAAAGATCGTTGATCTTCGCCCTGGTCACAGGTAATGATCCAGCAAGCAGGAGCGGGAGTAGGTTGATGCCCAGAATCACCAACTTTGCGATAAACAGTTCGCGGACGTTTCCGTTCATCCGAAGCGCCAGGTCCGACGTAAAGAAATCCACGAGTTGAATCTGCTCCACCTCACTCGAAAACACCACCGTCGCCACACGCGCTTCCACGCCTTTCAGCCAACCATTGTCCGCCAACGGCATCCTGGCGAAGTGCATGATGCACAGAGCGATGATGGTCGGTGCGAACAAAGCGTCCGACATACGTCGGCGGAGGATCTTGGCCAGCGTGTTGAGTACGCTGTAGTACACGAGTGTGAACTCGACGATCGCAGGATATACAGTGAACCACGCCTCGGACAGTGCGAGCTGTTCTCCTTCAAAGTTGCAGCCAATCGTCCAGAACGCGCAAAGCGTCATCTTGAGCTTCGGGAGGATGACCAGGGGTAGCACATTGAAACTTCTGGCACTGGCGACGCACCCAATCCCACCGTTGCGCCACTTGGCTGAACGTTGGTAGTACCCGTGGTGCAGCGCGAGCATCGCAAACATCCAGCGTCCCAGTAAGAGGATCACGGATGTGTTGGCAAATAGTGTCTCCCAATCGTACTTGATCGTCACGATCCGGTCATAAGCGCTGCGGTACTGAAACAGTCCGTACTGCGTACCGTTGCCCACGTAGACCGAGTCAATATCGAAATAGTGATCGACGGTCTGGTACTTGGATCCCCAGCGAGACAAGTAGTCGACTTCATTGCAGGCGGAAGTTTTCGCACAGTCAACTTCGGTACCCTTGCGCATGTCGAACTGTCGATGCATCATGTTGTATTCGGTTGTCGGATAGGAGCTCACGACCTCTGAGCCCCACTTGCCGCCCATCGTGTCCTCGTACCACCCATTCCGCCACACACCGCCAGGACGGCCAAGCCACTCGACAGTCCGATCATGCCGGATTGACTTATTGGCACCGCGAAAGATTGCAACGGGGATCTTGCTGTCACCGTACGCCCCCAACAAGCGGAACATGCACGCATCGCCATCAACTGCTGGGATCGCGTGTCGGCCGTACGCCGAATTGTCCCAGAACGGCATGATAAGAACCGGGAGCGAGTCGGCGATCGCATAAGTGTCGAGGCTGTCGTAGTCGTCCACCAGACGTAGCCTGTCGATCGCCAGATCTGGGTATCCTATCGCGGCGCAGGCATCGATGATATTGTCGAGAGTGTTGGCAATGAGGTTGCATGAATCGGAGAAAATCTGCTGCGCATCCTTGTCAAGCTCCACATTGTGTCGACGGTCGATGATTCGGTATCCGACTGGGTCGCTTCCGGAGTTATCAACGAGTGTGGCCTTGTGAGATGCGAGCACCTGGGACGCGAGTCGAGGCTGGTAGTACGTGCCGTCAAGGACACAGACAACCACGCGATCAGCGTAGGGTGCATCGTTGAAGCCGACAATGGGAGAGATGCCACTTCGAGGATCCGCGCCAAAGTCGTAATACAGCGACGTAGTCGTTGAGTTCCAGACAATGCAGAGAAGCTGCGAGAAGACCATGACGCCGATGAAAGTCCATGTGGCCCAGTTGTAGAAAGCCACGGCGACTTCCCACTTGGAAGCCGTGGCCGCGCTCATGCTGCGAGTCAGTTTGCTGGCGTTCCATGCATGCACACGAGGCGCCATCGTGCTTTGCTGTGCTGTCTTCCAGTGAAACGAGCAGCGAGGCGAGTTTGTGGTCTGCGGGAGGCACAAGACGGCGAGGGGGATGCCTAATTTGTTGCCCGCTCGCGATTGGCTCGCTATGTTTGGACCAGCCTGCTCAGTTTTGAAGCTGCTTCGTCATGTTCAACGCAACGGACGTCGAATAAATTTGTTGGGGAGAAAGTAAAAAGTCGGCGCAATGACCTTCAATCCGATCCACCCAGGCGCTTGAAAACACTGACACAGCTCGCAGTCCTCTCGTTTGCATCCGCAACATGGCTGGATACAGACAAGAGGCTCGTGCAATATCCGAGTGGTAACTCAATTCTTACAACGCAAAGATGAGGATCGCTGGCATATTGTCATGCTGTGAAGAGCTAGGGATGATCGTTCGCCAAGTGGCTCGGGCTATAGAGAGACCCTGGCAGATCAGGTCTGGCGGGCTGCTGTTCACTGCGACAAAGACGGTCGTCGCCAACAATGCACACTTGATTATTCATGCACTGAGCTTCACTAAGCCCAGTAAATTCCCATGCTGAAAGCTCACTACCTTCAGCCTCATGCCAGGCTGCTGACGCTTTAGCAAAGTACCATCATCGTCGCGATACCGAGTGCGACAGGCAGCAAAGTTGCTCCCATCGCCGCCGGTGCAGCGTTTGACGACTCCGACCCTTCATATCCGACGTCTCCGGAGCCCGAGCTGCTTCCAGATGACTCAGGCGCAGGTGTCGCGTTGCCTGCTACCGTCTCCTCTTCAACGCCGACATTCGATGGCTTCTTGGTCTCGCCCATCGCCAGCGCTTGCGAGTAGTCTTTCGTGAATGTGTTCGCCTTCACCCCGTTGCATACAGGTTGCGCAACTGAACACTCGAGCACACCCACGTCGGGCGTCGGCGGCAAGTCGATGCTCATCGATGAAGGGCACTCGAGAATCTTCGTCGGTGCGTCGTACTCTTTGATCGAGAGCGTCGAGTTCTTGGTCTCTCCGTATTGTTTCTTCAGGTTGTCGAACTCCGGGTACGGGACGTACTCGCACGGAATGTCGACGTTGTCGCAGTCGTCTGGCTGAAAATACCCAACGCCATACTTGCCTGCGTCCTGCTTCTTGGTCAGCTCTGAAATGCATGCATGACGACACGTTAAATACAATGCCCTTGTAACCGACAGGGGAACCATTGCCATGACGTACTTCCGCCCTTGAGGTGGAGCATCTCAGTCGAAAACTCGAAGACATTGCCGCCGACGATCTGGGATGTCATTTCTACCTCCTCATTCATCCACCGAGCCTATACCACAGCACGGACCATTGCGGTTAGGTGGGCACAACAGCCAAAGCAAGCAAACGCCACCACTTACGTCGTAAAACTCGCGCTGCGCCTCGAACCCGTCGATCGTGTTGTCGCCGAGGTTGCAGCCAAATTCACCAAGCATGATGATGCGTCCGTACTCCGTGTCCGCGTAGTCTTTCATGAGCGACTGCAAGCCGGTAGAGTCGCTGTACTTGGTGTTGGATGGGTCGCACTCGACGTATGGGTTGAAGCCGATCCACTCGGCGCGCGTGAATTCGTTGTCGTCCACAGCGCAGTCGAAGTACTCGATCCATTGCGCTCGCGGGAGCGTGTCGGCGATGTCAAGGCCAATCGGCACGGCACGCAGCGCACCCAAGCAGCTCGAGGCGTAGTTGCGGACATCGCGAAGGAACGCCTTCTCGCACGGAGACGTGGTGGTGCCGCCAGCGTCGTACGTGATCAGCAGGTTCATCTCGTTGCCGACGCTAAAGCCCTGTTGATACAGTACCAAAGTTAGTACTCAGTGGGTGGTAGCAGGCACCAATTCTCATCAACATCCATCAAACGAACCAGTGTGTTGTCGTAGACGGCGAAGGCGTTGTAGATCATCTGAGCGCGCTCGAAAAGGTGCGCGGGGTAGCAAGCAGGTGGCTCGGCATCGACAATAGAGCACTCCTCGCATCTAGTGATCACAAGTTGCAGCGTCAGGAGTGAGTGGCAAGCGAGAACATCACATCAAGCGCTGCAACTTACGGAGCAGCAAGTCCAATGAGCACGTAGATGCCAGCCTCGGAGCACGCGCACATGAACTTGTCGTGTGCCTTGCTCGGGTCGACCGAGTATAGGCGAAGAGTATTAACGCCCAGGTCCTTGAGCACCTCGAGGTGCGGCGCCCAGACGTCCTCGTGCTCGTCGGCGGCCCAGTCGTAGTTGCTGACCGTGGAGAACTCGCCTTCATTCGGCCGCGGGTAGTACGCCATGCCCTTCATGCGGAACTCGAGTCCCGAGTCCGAGTAGAAGAACTTCTTGCCCTTGGTGATGACATGTGGCAGCCACGCATCGGTTTGGTCGATGCAGACACAACTCAGCGCCACGAAGGTTGCAAGGCCAATACGAGCTGCGCGCAGGAAGACCATGTTGCCCGCGGTTGGCTGAAGCAGTTGGAAGGAAGACTGGAGTCGCTGGGAGGCGTTGAGCTAATCAGGAAATGAACGGCGTCGTGAACAACGGAGCAGTTGGACCCAACCGAGACCAGCTCCCATTGGCTGTCATTACTCTGGTTCGAGGCCGATGCAACGACTGACTGCGATTCTGGCATGGCATGCATGGGATGCGCAAGTCTGCAGCCGTTGCTGCTGTTACTTCTTCCGTGCTCACCAGCTTTCAAGCGCAGAGGAACTTCGGGGTCTGTTTCTTGAGCTGCCAAGCGTCTAATTATACTCGGCGGTGGCCATTTGAACGATCGCGCCGAGTTCCTCGACATCGCGCGCGTCTGGCGATCCATAAATACCTGAGCGAAGTGCAGAGACACACACCAAAACGGCAATGACACGAGAGGAGTGAAAAGGAAACTATGAAGCTTCGGGACGGCGTTGGCGTTGGACAGTTGGAGAACGTTGGGAACTCGATCACAAGGTGCGCTCAGAGTGTGCGATGCTGCGGTGTCTGGTTAGCCTTGCTTGTTCCCCGCACCAGATCGGACCCAATGATCGATTCGAACAGCACACGTAAAGTTTATTTACCAGAAGCCTTCAACCGCTTCAGCCTCGCCTGCTTGGCCCAGTCTCTCGGCGCCAAGGTCTGCATCAACGGGGTGATGTACCAGAAGATTCAAGGTGGTCTAGTTGCGAGCGAGTACGGCACCGACAACGACCGACGCAGCCAAGGCGATGGCTGACGCGGGAGCGCGTCCAATGGAGGCAGCCGAGGAACCGCTTGAGGACGATTCGGCATTGGTGACCGTCGTGGTGGCGTTGTTCGATGGCGTGCGCTTCTCGCCGACACTAGTGCCGGTCGACGTATGATCGTACGCGTTCGCCTTCTTGCCATTGCAGACCGGCTGGGCAATTGTGCACTCGAGAACAGGGACTGCAATATACAGAAGGAGCATCAGCGGCGGCGACAGATACAGGGGGTAGCAAGAATCTGTTCGTACCGTCAGGCGTGGCAGGCAAGCTCGAGCTGATCTTGCTCGGACACGTGAGAATCTCGTCGCGCGTGGGCGTGTAGTCGTCGAACGTGACGGTCGAATCCTTCGTGGTTGTGTACGCCTTCTTGAGGTTCTCGTACTCGGGGTAGCCGTTGAACTCGCACGCAATCGTGTCGTGGTCGCAGTTGTCCGGCTGGAAGTACCCGACACCGAACTTACCCGCGTCCTTGGTCTTGGTCAGCGCTGCCATGCGAGGGTTGTTTTACTGTTAGAAGATTTTCTCACACCCATCAAGGACATCCATTATGCACTCACTCTTGGAGGTCTTGAGGTTCGCCACTTCCGTGGTGAATTCAAACACGTTGCCACCAACGATCTCCGCCGTCATCTCGGCCTCTTCGTTCATCCACTTGGCCTATGATTGGGCACGAGAGTAATGGTCAGATGATGGACCCACCACGCGTCGGACCAGTTCTCAGCGAGGTACTCACATCGTAGAACGACCGCTGGTTGGAGAAGCCGTCGATCGTGTTCTCGCCCTCATTGCAGCCGAACTCGCCGAACATGATGGGCCGCGAGTACCCGGTGTCCGCGTACTCGGCCATAAGCGTCTTCAGACCCGTCGACTGGTTGTACGACGTGTGGTCGATCGGGTCGCACTCAACGTACGGGTTGAAGCCGATCCTGTTTTGCATGGACTCGGCGTCAGTTGATGGTTTCCTGCCACACTTGTCAAGCCACTGGGTGCAGCTTACCACTCGGCGCGCGTGTTCTCGTCGTCATCCACCGAGCAGTCGTAGTACTGCAGCCACTGCTCACGCGGCGGGATGTCGGCAATGTCCAGGCCGATGGGGACCTGCCGCACGGAGCCAGCGCAGCTCGCCGCGTAGCTGCGCGTGTCGCGGAGTAGCGCCTTGACGCACGGCGCCGTGGTCGTGCCGTCCTTGCCGTGCAGCGTCTGCAGGTTGTTCTCGTTACCGATGCTGAAGCCCTGTCAATGAACAGAACCGGTTGCCAACGAGTTAGGTGCAAGGTCGGCTGTCGTCGAGGAGCTGTGCGAAGGCGACAGTGGACGTACCAAGGTGTTGTCGTAGACGGCGAAGGCGTTGTAGACCATTTGGATGCGCGTGAAGAGGTCGTCCGGGTAGCACTCTGGCGGCTCGTAGTCCAGTACGGAGCAGTTCTCGCACGGCGCGGTCATACCGATGAGCACGTAGATGCCAGCCTCAGAGCACGCGCACATGAACTTGTCGTGCGACTTGCTCGGGTCGACCGAGTAGAGGCGGACGGTGTTGACGCCAAGGTCCTTGAGCACCTCGAGGTGCGGCGCCCAGACGTCCTCGTGCTCGTCGGCGGCCCAGTCGTAGTTGCTCACGTCGGCCATCTCGCCGGCGTTCGGCCGCGGGTAGTACGCCATGCCCTTCATGCGGAACTCGAGTCCCGAGTCGGCGTTGAAGAACTTGTTGCCCTTGGTCACGATCGGCGACACCCACGCGTCCGCCGAGCGCGTCGCTGCGGCCGCCGCCACCAGCGCCAGCGCCGCCGCCGCGCGCGTCGAGACTCCGAACGCCATGCTGCTAGGGAGGGAGGGGGAGGAAGGAAAGGAGGGAGGGTAGAAGTACTCCTACGCTAATGGCAGGAGTGGGGTGACCGAGCGTCTTCTTGATGGAAGGCGGGCGATTCGGGAAGTGAGAGACGGAAAGTCCGGCGGCAAGTGGCAAGAGCGGCAGTACAGTGAGGAGAAAGGACGGCCGAGACGGCACGATTAGATGAGTTGCTGTGCACGGTTGTTGCCTTTACGCTTCGAACAGTGTGACGACGAGGCGACGGACGGTGCGGTACCCTTACTGTACAGCATTATAGGGCAGATCATGCTGTCACTTGGGGAATGTATGGGCGTTTTCTGTTCGGGCGTCGGGGGATCGCGCGGGACCGCATGGCGCGCGCGCGCGCGCGGGGTGCAAGAGTTCAGCGCTTCAATCAGCTCAGGCGGAATCCTTAATCGAATTGCCTCTGGAATCAAATAAAATCATGAGGCGTTAGATTAATAATTCGCTTGATTAATGCCTCCAGTAATGGATAGTCCCTGATTATTCGATATTTTTTATGTGCGCCGCCTCATTGAAATTTGGAGGCAGCTTTTCTGGCTTTGTCTGCTCGAGGTTGAACTGAAGAGCCAGTTGGAGCACAAGTCACATGTGAGCGAATGATGCAATGGTTTTCTCCGAACCGGAGCAATTCCAGCCTCATGCGTGGCACTCACGAAAGCATACGTGTGCATTGCATCGTGGATGTCGTCCGGTGGCGTCGCTGTTATCGGCTCGGGGAAGCTCGTCGTTCGCATGGAGATGAGCGGCGGTACCTTACGCTCCATTGCGTTGTGCTATTAGACGACCACCCCGACGCTTCTGTTTCTGCTCCGCGTTGGGCAATGGTGTCGCAGCGTCGCCATGCGCCGCACACGATGGCTGTCCTTCTCCTGGTCCGCCTCCCCATATGGTGGTGATTAAAATCCTACGTAGGGCAGAGAACGGTCACCATGGTCGCCTGTTTGAAATTGATCGACGGCTGCACGAAACCAGAAGCAACGCGTAGTATCCACCGCGAGCCCCGACAATCCGTCGCGCATGCATCTTTCAGTTGTATGGTGATGGCGATCAACTACTGTAAAGCAGCGACGATCAAGGTGCATTCCCAGGGCACCATGTGATCAAGCGACCACAACAGTCATGCAACGCGGAAACCCGCGCTGGCAGGATAGAGAACAGTCGCTTTTGTACGACTCGTCAAGGTTCATGAGTTGGTCAAGCTCGCGCATTTTTCGAGGATTCGATGCGAGAGCGTGTCGGGCTTGCAGATGATGAGCCGTGACTTGCCGCCGCTGGGCAACTGTTGAAGCGGGTGGCGTGTGCGAGTTCCCCGAGAGATTTGGTCGGTCACTCATTCACGTATCGCTCCGCTAGCGAGATGGCGCACACCCACCACAGTTGCGTGTAGATGACGCGTGTGCTGCTGATACTCCGAGTATTTCCCTTGATGTCGGACCATGCCAATCAAGTTCACGAACTACTTCATCGTCCCGCTGTTCGTGGGCGGTCTCTGCCTGCTCGGCCGGTTCAAGTGGATTGCTATCATCTCGATCTACGTGTGCAACGTCAGCTTCTCCATGTGCATGCTGCACTCGCTCGTCCACTTCCTGCCGTTTCTGCAGGCCATGCCGGCGTACGACTGCTTCTTCGTGCGCCTCGTGCTGCTCTCTATGCCCTCACCCGTGTCCTAACCTACCTGGTCGTGGAACGCACAACTCAGCACGCAACTTGGAGGATGAGCAAAAGTCTGTCCCAGTTTGCGACACCATCCAAGTGATGTTGCAGTAGTTTCACCGCACTTGTTCTCTGTGTATGCCTAGCATTTTCAATTGAAGAACTGAAGCGAGGTCGCTTCGGTTGCACGTGGCACCCCGGCGGTCTGTTTCATTGTGCTTGATAAGCTTGTCACGCTTGTTTGAATTGTTGTTTGCATGGAGACAATCATCAGAGTTCGCCTCAAAACCGACAGGGAGTCGCCGTCGCCGTTGCTGTCGCAGCTCCGGGCCATTCGTGATGCGCGGACGTTCCAGTCGTGGTGAACACCGAGTCGAGGAGGAGCTTTTCGTCCGCCAATCGAGTCTCGAGACGCGTCCAAGGCGATTATAATTTGAGTTTGCAGTCGACGGCAGACCCGGAATTTGTCAGCCTTGTCAGCCGAGTCTGGAGCGGCCTCCTGGAGCTGAAGGAGCGGTGCGGAGGCTGGCGGATCCCGGCCGAGCTACCGCCTCGAGGGGTGAGCACGTCATCAATCGACTGCCGCTTGGCTGTCGGATCGATTGACGCCCAGAGCACCAAACACAGACCGCCGCAAGTGGTTGCGGCGACGTTGGAGGATATGGTGGCTGGCCGCCATGG
>JAADYF010000337.1:0-24838 GCA_023338175.1 Phytopythium delawarense
GACCAACGCATTGCTTGGCGATCTGCCCTTACCTCGTTGATGATCCGAACGTGCAAATCTTCTCGCCGCGGTGGCGACAAATTGAATCGGAGCATCATGGCCTCCAGATCCCTTGACACGCAGGCCACACACGGCTTGTTGCGGCGCACTTCGCACTCGATCGTGCTCTGGTCTCGGAGTCCAACCTGCACTCCAAAGTCGAACGGAGTCATGTCAGAGTGCTACGTTCTCGACTGACAATGAAGCGGCTGAACGGCCATGTGCCGTGGACGCAGTGGTGCCGCCTCACCATCCTCGGGGTCTGGTCATTCATCAGCAGAATGCCCTTGTAGCTCAGCTGCACGCCCTCCGGATTAACGTTGTTCCGCCACGCGTACTCCCTAGACACCTCCTCGAACTTGGAGTCGCTCATCATGTCAAACCGCCCCACTTCCCCAGTCTGCAGTCACAGGCGAGCAGCATCCATCATGAGCAAATAGCACCGGCTTCAATCCCACAGATCGGCCTCGGATGTATGGTGGAAGCACCTGATCGACAACCCGGAGAGTAACCGGCTCGGCCTCCATCTCGGCAGGTCTTTGGTCGGAGGCCGCCTCGTCATAGACTCCGTCAGCGAAAGCCATCGACAAGGACCTCGCGCACACCGAGCACGGCCGACCGCCTGCCTGCAGCTGGCAATCCACCGGGGCGCCGGCTTCGAGCTCCCACTCGATCACGCTGCCGCTCTCGAGTCCAAACTGGCCGTAATACAGCACAAAAGGGACTTGACAATCAGGAACCAAGTCCTCCGGCCGACTCTCTCAACGCTTAGCAGCACTCACCGTGGCCGACGTGTCCTCACCAGACAGCGACAACCCATCGATCATGAAGCGAAGGCTGTGTCGCGGGATGCCGCTGCGCATCGCCAGCTTGCCGAAGACCGCCTCGAGCCTGGCCGCTCTCCTCGCGCTGACGACAGTCTGCTTGCCCGACTGGCACCGCATGCACCGAGTTAATGCGGGCTCGGCGCCTCCGCCATGGCCACGACAACGTACTGTGGCATTCACAAAGCCGACCGCGATCACCTCCGGCGACGCACTGGCTGCGGTAAGGCCACCACGCCGCGTCTCCTCCTTGCGAGCCAGCTCCTGCTGCAGCTCGGCCGCCGCCTTGTCCTCCTCCTCCTCGTCGCTGTAGTCCTCCTTCCCCTCGGCGGCCTCCACACGCCTCTTCTTCCACACAGACGACTCTTCCCTCGCCCACTCGCAGTCGATCACGTCCTGGCTGCGCAGTCCGAGCTGGAGGCAGCACCACGACATGCAACGACGCCATCAACTCGTGCCATTGGCCCCGCTTCTCCCCTTCCTCCTCCCGCTGCTCACCACGGCCGGCGTCTGGTCGCCGCGCACCTGCTCTCCGCGGAAGGAGAAGCGCAGCGCCTCCGCCCCCACGCCCGAGCGCTGCGCCATGGCGCGCATGAGGTGCTTCATGGCCGTCCGCGCCTTGAGCCGGAAGGTCGTCACGTCCGCTCCACCCTGCGCCAGCGCCCGTGAGTCCCCCGCGCCTTCACAGGCACCAAAAGAAGCACAGCAGAGACGCACAGGCCGCACGTCTCGCACGCGCACGGTCAGCTTCTGTCCGCCGCCGGCGGGCCGCCTGCGCGCGGCGCCTTCCTCGGCCCACGTCCCCGCCATTGTGCTGTTTGTTGCTCGGCTGGCGTATCAAGACGCGCGGTGATTCGCTGAAAGCGGACATAAATCAACATTCCGCGTCGTCTCATTGGTGGAAACGCAGCATTTGACGCGACACTGAACTAACGTTAGCGACCAGTTGATCGATCAGTACATTGCTTCAACTTGTTCTCTTCCCAACCAGCAGATCGCATCGATCGATCATTCGGCCTCCTCTCCTTCCTCGAGCTCTTCTCCCTCCTCCAGCTCCTCCTCCTCGTCGTTGCCGCTGCTGCGCTGCTTCTCCAGCATCTTCAGTCGCGCCTGGCGGATGATCTCCTCGGCTCGAGCCGCCTCCTCTTCTGCCGACAGCGCGGCTCGCGATGATAGAGGGAACGCGTCGATCTCCATGGGAGTAACACCGTTCCCGGCGCTTCCGTTCGCTTCCTTGCCGTTGCTGACGCCGCTGGAGGCTGCTACCGGCGCGGCAGCAACCACAGCAGTCGCCTCGCCTGGGATCTGGTCCCACGGCGCCTGGACCACGTCGTGGCTGTCGAGGCGAGCGCGAGAGCGGCTGCGGCTCGCGCTGCGGGACAGACGCCGCCGCACCGACCGCGAGAGAGAGCGCGAGTGCGAGCGAGACTTGGAGCGCGAGCGCGAGCGGCGAGACGGAGACGACAGGCTGCTGCTGCCTCGTCGCCGACGGCGCTTCCGCCGCCCGCGGCTCTCCTTGTCCGGCGTCTTGCTGCTGCCGTTCGCGCCGCTCTCGGGGTGGCTCTCGCTGTCTCGACGCAGCTTCTTGGCTGCCTTCTCCTTCGAGACGGCCACCAGCATGTCGTACACCTCACGCACCACGTCCGGGAACTCAATGTCGTCGCCCTTGTCTTCCTGGTCGCGCTGCTGCACCACACGCTCCAACATCACCTCGATCTCCGACGCGGTCATTCCCGGAGACACGTCGCTCTCCGCCTTGTCGCCGCTGCCACGGCGCTCCTCCTTCTCCAGCGCCGCACCATCCTCCTCTTCCCCGCTCGGCACTTCCTCGCCTTCCTCCAGGGTCTTCCCGTCCAGCACGGCGCGGATGCCGCCCTCCAGCGCCAGGGTGAACGCGGCAAAGGTCGTCGACTCGGTTGTGGCAACCATTGGAGGGTCTGCGCGAGCGAGGAACCTTGCCATCGCCGTCTCGGCAGGCTCTAGCCGACGCCGGAGCCCACGCACAGCCTTCTCGACCACTCGGCGGCGCGTCTTCTCCTTCAGTACCACCGGGTCGTCCTCCGGAGCGGCCTCACCATCCGTAAAGCCGGCTAATGTCGATGGGATGCGATCCGCGACCTGCTCCCATGTGGTCCCGGCGGTGATCTCGCGCTTCTCCACCATGGCGTCGCACCGCTCGCGCAGCTTCTGGTACAGATCGGCCTCCATCTGCTTGCGCGCCTCCCGCTCCCGCTTCCGCTTCGCGTGCTCCTCCTCGCGCAGGTCGTGCAGCAGCTCCTCCGTCCAGTCGTACACCTCGTACTTGTCGACCGTCGCGAGCGCGACTTCCTTGTTAGCTGCCGTCTCGAGTTTGACCGCGTCGTCGTCGTGTAGCAGTGCGAGCACCTGCTCCTTCTCCTTGCTGTCGAGTCGCTTGCCACCGCTCGGGAACTCCAGCCGCTTCTGCTCGACCTGCAGCCGCAGCTGGGCCACGAACGCCGCCTTGAGGTCTTCATGCAGCTTGGCGTACCGCTGCTTCTGCGTGCGCGACAGGTCCAGCATGAAGCCCTCGAAGAGCTGCTGCTTCTCCTTGACGTCCTCGATCGCCGACCACCGCGGATCCTTGCGCAGCGGGTAGAAGGCACTGCCGTCAAGCACCTGCTCCCAGTCCGCCGGCCTGGAGGATCCACTCGACGCCTTCCTCCGACTGCTGCCGCTGCTGCTGCTGGACGCCGCGACGGAAGGCGGCAGGAGACTGGTCTCGTACACCGCCAGCAAGTCGCAGAAGTCCTCGCGGGCCTTCTTGACCAGGCGGCGCTTCTCGATGCTCTGCTGCTTGATGGCCTGCGTGCAGTACTCGGCGAACGTCTGCTTCTTGTCGCCGACCGTGGCGAGCGCAAACTTCCAGCGCGGGTCGGCATCCCAGCCCTCGCGCACGACCGTGCGCTGCGCGTCCTGCCACTTGAGCTGCGGCGCGATCTCCTTGTCCGTGAGGAACTGCTTGAAGGCCGCGACCCGCTCCTCGCGCGGCATGTCGCGGAACGTGGCCTTGTGCTCCTCGTCCTCCTTCTTCCGCTTGGCTGCAGCCTTCTCGGCCGCCTCCTTCTGCTTTTGCTTCTGCTCCTGCTCGCGTACCGAGCGCTCGGCGTCCGCCGCCTCCACCTCGGCGCTCGTCTCGCTCGCCATGCGCGCCACCTGCTCGCGCGCCTTGAGCATGCGCAGCTCCTCCGGCTGCTCCCACACAGTCGCGCGCGTCACCGTGTTGTAGTAGTACGGCTCGCCGCTCGCGTCGTCCTTGTACTCGACCCAGACGGACGCCGGCGCGCTTGCAGCCTGGTCCGACCCGTTAGACGACGACGCGCCGGCCGGCAACTCGTACGAGCTGACCCCCGTAGCGGTGTTGTAGTAGTACTTGACACCCTGTGGCGTCACGTGCTCGCTCCAGCCCGCCGGTAGCGCCGCGGCGCTCGAAGCGATGGCTGGAGCAGCGACAACTGGCGCCGGGAACGCGCCGACCATCCCGCGCGGCGGCATCATGGGCATCCCGGGCCGCATCATGGGCGGTCCGCGGACTGGCAGCGCGGCCACGGGCGGCTGGAACGGCGGGCGGAAGGCCCCGGCGACAAACGGAGGCACCAGTCCGCGCGGAGGACCCGCGAAGCCGACGGCAGCAGGGCCGGGAGGCGGGACGCCGACGAATGGCGGCCGGAAGGGCGGCCCGCGCGGGATCGGGAAGCCGCTGGCGACCGGCGGGCGGAACGGGGGCGCTCCGCCGCCGCGCACAGGGGCGGAGGAGCCGCTGCTGGGTCCGTAGTGGCTCATGCCGCGCGCCTATAGGAGCGGGAGCGGAGGCGCTGGCTGTCGACTCGAGGGACTCGCGCGCGCCACTGTGGAGCAGCACAGGCAGACACAACACACAGATCGATTGGCTCGTGCTCGGCGGTGCTCGTGCTCTTCTCCCGCTGCTCTGTCGGTCGTTGCGAGGCGCAAGACAGCGTACGGACTTGTGCGGAGCTTGGACTCGGCGCTTGGATTCGGCGCTCGATCCCGGCCGCTACGCCTCGGATTGCGGCGTATGGGGCACCGACGGGACGACGGAGACGCGCGTGATGCGATGGGCAGCAGCGCTGGGGCTCGCAGGCAGCGCCGGCGCGTGCAGCGGGCCGAGAGGAGCGAGCGGCGGCGCGGGCGGCGACGAGCTGGAAGTGCTGGCCAGCCCGAGTTTCTATAATGAGCCGGCCAAAAGAGAGCCAACGGTCCGAAAAACCCCAAAACCTCGGCTTCATTTCGGAGCGTTTGCGTGGAATTCTGACGAGTGGCGTGCCGCGAGCATACATTTTTCAAGATGTAGGAGTTAGCTCATTGCGTAATTGAATTCAAAGTGTCGTAATAATAACTCGCGCCACAACCTGGATCGCACTCTTCACTCGACACCAAGCGGCTAACATGAGCGCCAATGGTCCTCCTCCTCCTCCTCCTGCGCTCCCTCCGCTGCCGCCTGGAGGCGCCGGGCCGCCGCCGCTGCCGCCGCCGCTGCCGCCGAATCTGCAGGCCATGATGCGGCAGATGCAGAAGCGGCAGCCCAAGTTCCAGCAGGGCCAGGACCAGCAGCAGCAGCAGCAGCAGGGAGGGAACAGGGGCGGAGGTGCTGGGTTCCATGGAGGACGAGGGCGAGGCGGGGGGCGGAGAGGAGGAAGGGGCGGCGGGAGGCGGGGTGAAGACGGACAGCGCGGTGGCTACGGCCCGCGGTCGCGCCAGCAGCCGCACTTCAAGCGCAAGAGGTGGGCGGAGGAGCAAGGCAGGACTGGAGACTGGACTGGAGGCTGACCGTGGATGGATGCGTCTGTCGGCCGACTAGGGGCGCGAGCGACGACGGGAAGGACCCAGCGCGCTTCTTCCTGCCTTCGTGTCTGCAGGACCCGTGGCGACACCTCGAGATGCGCGGCGGCAGCAGCAGAGCGCCGCCTGTGGCGCCTCCAGAGCAGCAACGCGGCCGCCAGCAGGAGGGGCGGCAGCAGGCGGAGCGGCGGCCCGGGCGAGCGCTCTTCCAGCCGTCCTTCCTGCAGGACCCGTGGTCGTCGCCCTTCTTCCTCCGCGCGTCCCCCGCGGCGATCTCAGGGGCGTAGTCGCTCCTGCGGACGGCCGAGAACCAATACACCAAGGTGGGAAGCCATGCGCGCGTCTCTCACTCGTCTCGCCCTGCCATTTGCTCCGTGGGGGCGGCTCGCGCGCCTCCTACCGCGTCGCTACAGCTTGACGGAGACCGGCGCCGGCTGTGCTTCCTGCTGGCGAGAGAAGGTCACGAACTCGGCTCGCCGGTAGCGCAGGTGCATGTCCCGGATCGTGTGCGCCGCGCCGACGCTCGCCATGGCCGCGACCAGCAGCCAGCTCGCCAGGAACTGCGCCAGCCGCGGGTACAGCCGGTAGTGCTCGTCCTGGAGCGCGGCCGGCGGGCATGGGAGGATGGCGGCCAGCCGGCAGCTCGTCGTGTCCATGGGGCTGCACACACACGAGCAAGGCGCGCGTGAGTCCGTGCGGAGGGCAGACTTGGTTCCGAGAGGCTGGAGCCGCGACCAGTGGGCCGGGAAGGCGCAGCAGAGGCTGACCGCCGTCTCGAGCGACGCGCGCACGAGCGAGAGCACGAGCAGCGAGAGCACGGCCTGGTGCGGGAACGACTCGACCAGCATGCGGTGCGCGAAGGCGCTGGCGTCGCGCTGGAAGGTGAGCGCGTAGTAGAGCAGCAGGGCGCCCGCCGCGAGCTGCGGGCAGGCCGTGACCAGCTGCATGAGCGACAGCCGGCGAAAGATCTCGCCGTACGTCAGCTGTGGAGCAGCCACGGGTCAGCGCGCGTGCTCCGCGTCGATGGAGGAGGATGAGGAGAGGAGGACGCACCTCGACGACGTGGAACCACTGGCAGAAGCCGAACGCGACCTGTGGAAGCGGCGAGGCGGTCAGAGACGCGAGCAGCGCACGCGAAGGAGACGCCAAGGAGCCGCGCACCACGGCGCCGGCCGCGAGCGCGAGCGGGTAGAGCCGCAGGAAGAGCGGCAGTCGCTGCAGGGGCGGCATGTCGGACGCGCCGGGAGGAAGTGCCGAGTACGCGCACCTTCCTCCAGCGCCGCCTCGCCCCGGCGCCTTATCCCGTCACTGCAGACGCCCGACGCATCGCCACTGCGTCGCTCTACGCGTCGACACAGCACCACAATCCTGAAGCCTTGCGCGTCGTGCCACCAACTCGCCTCGCGTCGCCTTCCCGGCGGAAAGATCGCGACGCCGTGGCGTCAGGCTGCCCGCCCCTCGCTTTGCTGTTCCGAACGATGGAGAGACCGGCGGGTGCGGATCTTTCGGGGCTGCAGCTTCCCATCCCACGGCGTCACGGCGCTCAATCGCCGCGCAGAAGCGCAGAAGCGGCGCACGCGTCCATCCATCGGCCGTCGCATGCGGCCGACCGCCAGGTTCCTGCGTCCTTCGCCACCCAGACGGCTCAAGATCCTCGCTGCTCGCATTTTCAGCCAATCCACGTCGTCCAAACTATAGTTCCAGCCAATCAGAGCCGTCTATTTGTGAATCAGGGCGTCTGAGAACCGCTGTGGCCCAACAGCTCCGCAGCTTTTCGCCATTCCCACATCGCCCAAGCTCAGGCTCCATTGCGAAAGCTGAGACGCCGATTCTGGATAACCAACGCGAGGACGTCCAGGACACATGGCGGACCGCGCGGACGAGTACGAGCCGATCCTGGGCAAGAGCGTCGCTGGCTCCTCGTCCACGGCGGCCAGCCAGCGGCGCGTGCCCAGCTACGGCGGCTTTTCGCAGCAGAAGCGCGTCTGGGCCGCGGCCGCGCGGAGGGCACGCCGTCTGCGCTGCCTCGCGTCCGCGCAGCTCTCGCTGGGCGTCTTCGCGCTCTTCAATTACCTCTGGTGCGTCTCCGGCTGCTCGTGCTGCTGTCGCTATCCGCCCTGACGCACCGAGAGTGTATGTGCGTGTGCAGGATCACGAACAGCTTCATGGTGGTCACCGGCGCTGTCGGGCTCATGGCCGTGCGCTCCGACAAGACGAGCTGGGCGCTGATCGTACGTCTGTGTGTGACGGAGACGCTCGTTCCGAGGCGCAGGCGACTAACGCTCGCGCTCGCGCAGTACCTGATCCTCTGCGCGATGGAGTTCGCGCGCATCGTGATGCTCCTGCCGCGCGTGTACGAGCGGTATCTCGTGCCCGACTATACCTTCACCGGCTACGAGTACTTCCAGGTCGCCGTGTTGGTCGTGGAGGAAGCCGCGCTCATTGTACGCGTCGTCGTCGCTATCGTCGGTGTGAATGAGCGGCGATCTGGTCGCTGACGACGCATGAGCGTGTGTATGTGTGTGCGCAGCCCGCAGCTTTCGTCGTCGTGGTCGTTGCGGCCACCACGTCCCTCAGTCGAGCGCGCAGATGGTGAAGCAAGCGCGACGCCCAAGTCCTCCAGCAGGTCGCGGCCCACGCGATTGTAACTTAAACTCGAACACGAAGCACATCGTTTTCTATTCGCCGCGGCTGCCTGCTGCGCTCTAGATGAGCGCGGCCTGGCCGTCTTGGACGTACGGCTGGATGGACCGGTAGCGGAGCACGAGACGGTCGTTCCTGCGCAACGTCAAGGTATCGGCGCCCCGGTCGTCGACCTGCACGTTGGGGAGGTCGTCCTTGCTCTCGCAGAAGACGAAGCAGTCCAAGTCGGGCTCGGGGACTGCACAGGACGCAGGCATGTCAGTCCTCCACCAGCTTGCGAGCAAGGCACGGCAAGCTCCCGTTCCGTACCCATTCCTTCGGCCGAGAGGCTCTGGTGCTCCTCGGCGAGCTTGCCGAGCGCCAGCTCGTGCATGTGGTTCTCGAACAGCACCACGAATCTGAGCAACAAGGGGCACAAACAGTGTTGAGCCGCGCTGGCGACGGAGTGGAGAGCCGCGTTGATGGACGTACTGCCTCGCGAACTCGCGCTCCTTCGGTGACAGGCGCTGCGCTAGCACGGCGTCGCCGAGAAGCTGCATGGCGAACCTCTCGATCTGCAGTAGAACTCGTTGGCTGGATGCACCGCATAGCTCATGCCGGGCATGGACGAACGTCCTACCTTCCGCAGCCGTGTCCGGAGGTACGATGAAACCATGTACCGCAGCCGATCGATCTCCATCTGCGGCGATTCACCGCCAGTCGAGCTCGTTAGAGCGGAGAGTTTGTGAGCAACAGCAGGCGCCGCGCTACCTGGTACAACTTGTTGATGAACGCGCGCTCGTCCGTCAGCTGGTCGCGATCTTCGTACACCGAGTCGACGTACTCTTGCTGTGCCACAGGACTGCACGTCACGCCACTGCTCAAGCTCCCGCGCTGCAGACCTCATCCATTCCCCACCTGGTTGCGGATCTGGTCCAGCATCTCCGAGACCATCTCGTCGTCGTACTGCAGCACCTCGGGTGAGTTCTGCGCACCGCATCCGCCGCATCGTCACTTATGCTTCCCCATCCACCAGATCATCCACCAGATCACAGCGTAGAGCCCGCACGCCCGCCCACACACCATCTCGTTCGCCCACAGCGAGCGCATGCGCTCGACATCCTCGTTGAGGTTCTCGCGGTCGAACGCCGCCGCCATGCTCCTCCGTCGTCGTCGATCCGGCCGTCGGTCGCTTCGTTCCCGCCAATTTGGCAAATGAAGCAGGGGAGTTCCTAACTCTAACCGTATTCGACCAAACGAAACGTCGTTTTGACCCCCTCCATCGGACAGCCGAGCGACGTTTCGTTTCGTTTGCTTACTCAAATCAAGTGTGGAGTTTGGTCATGACGTTTTGCAAACGTCGGACTTTTCTGGGTCGTGGATTCGCCAATCGACAATTACGATCGATTTGTCAGCGAATCACCACTCGTGGGAACGTCGTGAATAACGCACGATGCGTGTATTCGTTCTCTAAATGCCTTGGAAACGTCTTAGAAGCGTTCGAAACGTCTAAGAAACGTCTTAGAAACGAAAGGCCAGTATTTTGACGGGCAGAGTGATGGTGATGTCCGTCGTGAGAGGAGGAATATTAGAGATGTTCTCAACTCTAACCGTATTTGCCCCAAATCGAAACGCCCCTAATAAGGACCTGATCAACTCCGATAGGAATGACAATTTCGATTTAATACAGGTGATCTTCCCTATTTGGCGGAATGTAGTAAAATGGGCGATACAAAGAAATCCCAGATTTCGTCGACTTTGCAAACAATTCAAATGTTATACCTAAATTAGACCTCTAAATCAGGGCCCTATTTCGTTTTTTATCGAAATTCGGGCCACGACTCGGACTTCCAGGAGAGTTCATTGTTCTCACCGTGTTTTGATCCAACAGAACCAAAACTAACAATATCATACCATGTTTTGTAATTTTTGTAATCATCGCTTCCTGGAAGCGATGACTGCATAAATTGACACCAATTATTTAACTAAATTCCACGTTTTAATAAACTGGAACTTGGTTTCATATTTCAAAGGTTTTCAAAGCCACAAACACTTCACAGAAATATAAATTTAGAAAGTTTCTCATAATAGTCAGGATGTTAGATAGTTTTTTAATGGACTACTGAATTTAGATAATTTCAAATTCAACCACGGTTTTAATGTTTCTTACAATTTTCAAGTGTGGCACTCTCTGGGCGCGGATTGGCTAATTACCAGCGGATTTCGAGCGAATCACCGTGCGCAAGAACGTCGTGAATGACTTGGAAACGTCTTAAAATCGAATAGAAACGAATAGAAACGACAGTTAAGTATGATCGTGCAGTCAAAAAACAATCGAAATTACCGGTTTCACTCTCAATTGACCGGTTTCCCATCGGTATCAACCTTGAAGCGCTGCTAAATGAAAAGGCAACTGGTACCGTGGCGAGAAAAGCCGGCAGGCAGCAGCAGTCGTGCCGCGGATATGGAGGCCGCCGCCGCACTTTCCTCCCCTTTGGCGCTCGCTCGCTTCACTATCACTTAGTACCGGAAAGGTGAGAAGAGCGGACGACAGGACGGACAGCGGCCATGGGCAACACCAACTGCTGCGCGCAGGCCTCGGCGACGACCGGTGCGTGCACGTTGCAGACTTGGGAGAGATCGGTGCGTCCCGGCTCGGACTGATGTTGTGGTGCGGGGAAGCGGACGGTTGGAGCAAGGGTGAGCTGCGGAGCGCCGTTGATGAGAAGGGCCAGGCGGTGGCGGACCTCACCATGTACGCGCGCGGGCACGCGCCGTCGCTGTCGCTAGAGCTGGACGAGTGCGTCGCGCACTTCGTCGGCGAGGCGGACGCGCTTCCCAACGTGTGCGGCGTCGGCGCAACGGATACATCGCCACCTACAGCGCCTTCCCAAGACGAGACGGAGCACACGAGTGGCACAACACATCAAGGCGAAGGAGAGGAGGAGGAAGAAGGCGATGTGTTCTTATCGCCAAGAGCTATCGAGTCGGTCGACGCCGCCACTCGCGCGCCGACGTCTTCCAACCACCAGCACCCACTGGCGATCCACCGTGTCAGAACCACCGGAGGTGCGTACCCCTCTTCCTCTTTGCTCCTTTCACCCTGGACGTGGCTAACGACTACAAACCTCTCTCCAGGCGATGAGACGCTGGAGCTCGAGGACTACCTGTGCACGTGTCTGTACTGCCCGCGCGCGGTGGCCATCCAGCGCGCCTACCAGCTATACGGCTTTGCGCTGGACCACCCGCAGAGCGAGGCGCTGCTCCGCGTGCTGCGCGCGTGCGCCAACTACGACGAGACGGTCATCGAGATCGACCCGCTGCTCGTGCTGCACGCCGAGAAGCTGCTCGAGGAGCTGCAGATGCATGAGAATGAGGCCTTCCGCCTGCTCGCCGCCTCGCACTTCCAGCGCCGCAGCTAGAGCGACCGCCACGCAGTAGCTTCTTCCCTGAATCATCCCCCAGTGCGCTACTAGTGCGACGCGAATGCACATACAATCAACACCATGCGCGGCACCTGCGCGCGGTAACTTCAACAGGCATTCGGCTTGCCATTCGCACACGTCGCATGCTGTTCCCCTCCTGATCTTGAAACGAACCCTTTATAATCGATACTAAACACGCCTGCGTCTTTCATCTGATTTAGGAGGTAAAATATAAGAATTCGAAATATAAATGTAATCCGGATATTATCTTAAATTGACCTGCACTCTGATATCCTTCCTATTTGAATGTATCGAGTTCAATTTCTGAATGATGGTCTAACTGCTCTGGATAAGAATTGTCGTATTATAGCCAATGGCAGCTCACTATCCCGATAGAAACCACGTTATTCCAACAATTATCAGAGGTGAAAAATGTCAAATTTTTACGAACTCACGGTTGATGGTCAAAAGAAAACTCACCATCACTTGGTTTCACGAAGTCGTGACTCTCAGAACCCAGCAACCTATCCGACACACAGCGTGTTAGTGTTTGTGAAGCGTGGTGTGAAATTGCATCAACAGGAAACCACCAAGCCAAGAAGCCCATGGCGCGCAGTCGGTCGCCGACGCGCTCGCGGGCCTCGCGCCACGCGCCCCGCGACCGCGGGGCCGCATCTCGGCGCCGGAGCCGCAGCCGGAGTCGCAGCCGCAGCCGCGGGCGGAGACGCGAGGACGAGTCGTCGGGCCGGAGCGGCGGCGACGGCGGCGATGGCGGCGGCGACGCGTCCGCCGCCAAGACGGAGGACAAGAACGGCGAGATCTCCATGAGCGTGGAGGAGACCAACAAGCTGCGCGCGCAGCTGGGGCTCAAGCCGCTGGCCGTCGGCCCCAAGAAGACCGCCGAGGTCAACCTGCAGAAGACGAGCGCGCAGCTGGCGCAGGAGCGCGAGCAGCAGCAGATCCAGCAGGCGCTCGCGCAGTCGCGCAAGAAGCGCGAGCTGTCGCTCAAGCTCGCGGGCCCGTCGCTGGGCGAGCAGCTGCGCGCCGAAGCGGACGCGCGCGACGCGCTCTCGTGGGTCAAACAGTCGCGCGGCAAGTCCAAGCAGCAGGAGAAGCAGAAGGAGAAGGAGACGACGCAGTACGATGCGTCGGCGCTGGCCGGCATGACCGTGGGCCACGCGGCCGACGCGTTTGAGGAGGGCCGAGAGGTCGTGCTGACGCTCAAGGACTCGAGTGTGCTGGCCGCGGACGGCAACGACGTGAACGACGAGGACGACGAGCTCGTGAACGTCGAGCTGAGCGAGCGCGACCGCCGCAGCGCACAGCAGTCGCGGGCCGAGCGCGCCATGATGCCCGCGTACACGGGCTACGACGACGACGAGTTCGTGCAGATGGGCAACCCGCGGGCCAGGAAGCGGCAGGGAGCTGGCAAGAAGCTGCTCGCGCAGTACGACGAGGATGACGACGCGCGCGCGGCCCAAGAAGCGCGCAAGTTTACGCTGGACGCGAGTGGGACGTCCACTGCTGCAGTGGCTCGAGGGGCCCAGGAGGAAGCCGCGGGCGGCGCGGACGACGATGACGACAGTGTAGCTGTCATCTCGCTCGCGATGGACCGGACAAAGGCGGTTGAGGACTACTTCACGGCCGAGGAGATGGAGACGCAGTTCAAGAAGAAGGGCAAGAAACTGCGCAAGAAGAAGAAGAAGACGCGGCAACGAGAGGAGGCCGAGCAAGCAGAGGACGAGGCGGAGGGCGACACGTCGTCGCTCATTGCGCAGCTGGAAGCCGAGGCGAAGAAGAACGCGGGCCAGGACCGCGGCAAGCGCAAGAGGCGCCATGCCGAGGAGGAGGAGGACGACGGCGCGGTGGTCGCTGAAGATCGAGAAGGGCTGAAGCGCTTTCAGAACGCGCGTGAAAAGGCGAATGTGGTGGCTTCCGAGGCGTTGGCGGCCTCTGACCTCGCCGTCGAAGGCGGCGACGTCGTGCAGGCTTCCACTTCAGCGCAGTCGAAGCGGAAGCGGCGCGTGTTTGGCGGCGTCGATGAAGACGTGGCGATGATGGACGAAGCGCTCGACCTCGAGCTGAGCGCGTCGCTCGCTCGTGCACGGCGCCTGGCCCATTTGCAGGAGGCGAAGCAGGAGCAACCGAACAGAGCAGCTGAAGCGATGCAGGCAGCCAAGCCTGCCATCCCCCCAGTGTTAACAGGCCCCGCGAGCGAGGACAAGATCGCGCTGCTGGTTCGAAACACGGTCGGAGTGGAGGCAACCGGGTCTGGGAGCGACACGAAGCTATCAGAGGGCGAGTCTGTCGCGCCGAAACCCGTCGGCAACGTGTTCGGACAAGCGCCAGGGACGATGGGGTCGAGTACAAACACGGTCGTGTTCAACGACGCGACGGACTTTGAGACGCGGCTGCGGAACGCGATGGAGAAGCGCGCGGCGCAGTTCCAGGCTGTTGCGGCGCCAGGGATCGTGGCGACTGGAAGCAACAGCGTTGTGTCTGGACACCAGAGCGCTCTGTCTAACGGCGCTGATGCTGATGAAGAGATGAAGGGAGAATACATCAACAACGACGCGGAGATGGAGGCGGAGGAGGACGACGAGCAAGAAGAGGACACGAACGATGTGTTCGGCGAGGAGCAGCCGCTGGTGTCGAGCGGACTCGGCGCAACGCTCGCTCTCCTAAAGAAGACGGGCGACCTGCGGGAGACGCGCGTCGAGCGGCAGGCAGGCCGCGCCAACGACTCGCGGGACCGCAACGTGGACGAGGAGCTGCGCATCAAGGACGGCGTGAAGCTGGATTACCGCGACGAGTTCGGCCGGCTGCTGACCAAGAAGGAAGCCTTCCGCATGCTGTCGTACAAGTTCCACGGCCACGGGCCGGGCAAGAAGAAGCAGGAGAAGCGTCTGCGCCAGCTCAAGCAGGAGCTCGAGGCGCAGAAGCTGCTCTCGGCCGAGGGCAGCACCAAGATGATGGAGGTGCTCGAGAAGAAGCAGAAGGCCGGCAAGCAGGCGCACGTCGTGCTCTCGAGCGGGACGTAACTGCGAGCATGCGGGCGAGGACCGTTGCCACCGCCACCGCAACCTGTGGGAAGCCCTTGATGTTGGTAAGACCATGTGAATGCGATGCGGCGGTGCTCTTGATGGCAAAAATGTGTATTATGACTGGTGTGCTTCCTCTTTCCGACGAAAGGAAAGCAAGGCGAGGCTTGGCGGATAGCTTATACTTTGGCGAGGAGCCTACGGACGAGGCTACTGGTACAGCGGGTTCATGCGAGAGCTGGCGACGACGACTGAGAGGAAGTTGCCGGCCTGCGCGTTGTGGTCGTCGTCCGTGAGGCGCGTCTCGGCCTCCTTGGGGCTCGCGAGCTCCATGTACTCGCCGTCGGCGCCGCCCGCGGCGGTGGGGATCGTGATGACCGACAGCGACCCGCCGCTCGCGTTGATCGAGTTGAGGCGGTAGTTGCTGCCGTGGCTGTGCTCGGACGAGGCCTCCCGTTGCTGCTTCTTGGCGCGCGTGAAGAGGTCGCGGCCGGCGCGGCGCGGCGAGGGTGATCCGCGCGCCGGGTCGATGAAGTTGCGCATTTGCTGTCCCTGCTGCATGTCGTGGTGCACCTCGCGGAACATGCGTACGATGGAGGCCATCATGACGAGCTCGCCTGCGTGGGACGAGACCTCGTACAGCGGCGAGGGCAGCAGGTAGCCGGCGAGCAGCGAGAGCGAGCCGACGAGCATCCAGATCCACGGGTTGAACATGGTGGCGTGCACCATGAAGGAGTAGAAGGTGCCGTAGTTCCAGAGCTGCAGGCCGATGTAGAGCGAGAGCGCGACGAGCACGAGCGCCGGCAGCACGGCGAAGACGGCGTGCGCGGTCGAGTCGCCCTGCAGCTCGTAGATGCTCGAGACGGTGGCGCCGTTGAGGTCGGCGGACCAGCGGTAGGCCGCGAGCAGGTTGAGCGCCAGCAGCCCGGCGCCGACGAGCCAGACGGCGAAGCGCAGCAGCGTCGACAGCCAGTCGCGCGCGCCAGGGTGGCGCTGTCGGTGGCCGCTCTCGAACGAGATGCCGCAGAAGTTGACCGACTTTTGCTTGTGCACGAGGTAGGCGAGCTCGTAGCACACGAGCAGCAGCAGCGGCGTCACGCACGCGTGGAAGGCCAGCATGGCCTGCGTGCTGTCGCGCCGCCGGTCGATGCCCGTCGTCGCCATCACCACGTTGTCGAACACGAGGCAGAAGCAGATGAACGGCTGCCGGCGCACGTCCGTCCGTCAGACGACAGACTTCACACGACCACATTGAGACCACCAGGCAAGAGGAAGGCAGCACGCACCGGCAGCAGGAAGGCGGCCACGGTCGCGTACTTGCGCGCGTAGCCCACCGAGTAGTAGAAGAGCACGACGCCGACGGCCGCGAACACGCAGAAGAACGGCCGGTGCGCAGGGTCCACCGTCACTTCATCCGCGAAGCTCGAGGAGCCCGACATGGCCGTCCGTCGTCCGCGTCGTCCACCGGGGGTATAAATAACGAACTGGAGGCGTCGCGAGGCTCACGGAGAGCGAGGGAAGCCGAGGAATGGACTGGAGCGGACTGGAAGGCTTCCTGGTTTCTTGTCGGGTGAGGAGCTCCTCCTCCCCGCTTCCCCGCCGTTCCTGTCCTGTCTGGCCGTCGTGACGCGTTTTGACTTGAGTTTTGTATGGCCTGCAGCCCCGCACATGCGACACAAGCAAGTCGGGCACGGGGATACGATGGACTTCCCGCGAGATGGATCGACGGATGGATGGATCAATATTTAGCCGCCGCCCAGACGGCGCGAGTCACGCCGCAGATGGCTATAAATACATGGGCGGTGGTCGCCAGTGCAGTGGCCGGGCAGGGCATGGGGCAGACGGCTGCTCACTGGCGCCTTCTTGCCCTGGCGTTCGGTCGTCCGGTCTCAAGTGCTTCATGGAGGCAGGCGACACCCACGCAGGATGAGGAGCTGGTGGCGTTCGTCAAGGCGGTTCAACACAAGAGAGATGGATGGATACGCACGGAGCGTCTATTGATCGACTACGGACAGGCAGGCGACCTTGACGCGCCGTCGACGGTCGACGGCCGCAGGAGGCGGACGGAGAGAGAGACCGAGAGCGGTCGCCGGCAACAACGCCGCCTAGTTCTCGTACACCCAGTCGTCGTCGCTGGCGTTCCACTCGGTGACGCCCTCCGGGAACCAGAGCGCGATCTCCTTGTTGGCCGACTCGACCGAGTCCGAGCCGTGGCAGACGTTGCGGCCGACCTCGACGCAGAAGTCGCCGCGGATCGTGCCGAGCGCCGACTCGCTCGGCTTGGTGGCACCCAGCATCTTGCGGCCCTCGAGCACGACGTTGGTGCCCTCCCAGACCATGGCGACCACGGGGCCCGAGCTCATGTAGTTGATGAGGCCCGGGAAGAACGGCTTGCCCGCCAGGTCAGCGTAGTGCTGCTCCAGGTGCTCGCGGCTCGGCTTGACCAGCTTGAGCGCCGCCAGCTTGTAGCCCTTGGTCTCGAAGCGCTTGATGATCTCGCCCACCAGGTGGCGCTGGACGCCGTCCGGCTTGACCATGATGTACGTGCGCTCGCGGGCCATGATGACTTGCTAAAGGGGGAGGAGGGGGGAAGCTTTCTCGGAGATTTGGGAAGTGCCGGCCCTGATCCATGCTCCCGATCCGCGGGGGGAGCTCCCGCGCCAGTCACCATTGGTCCTCTTTTCGTGTGGCGCACGTCATTTCACTGGTAATATCCTAGTGGAACGAGATGCGCCGATTATAGTCGTGAGAACAGGATATTGATAGTATTCTAGGTCAAATGGGTACATGACACAATGTCAATGACAGCAGGCGCATCACATTATGTATGACAGCCAAAGCACTTGGTGCATTCATGCGGCTGCTAAGCTTAACGACGGCCCGGTCAATCACTCACTTCTTGCGGCCCATGGCGGCCTCGTGCTTCATCATGAGGTACTCGCCGGCGAGCACGGGCGCGTACTTGGCCGGGCGTTCGGGCGACTGGCACGACGGGAAGCACTCGACCAGGACGTCGCCGTTGATGTTGTGGAAGAAGGCGATCGACTGGCGGCGGTTGCTGCGCTGCGGCTCGTCCTCGTCCTTGGCCGCCGGCGGGTTGATCACGCGGTGCATGGTCGAGCGCCACTCGTCGTTCGTCCAGTGCTGCATCAGGTCGCCCAGGTTGACCACGTACGAGCCAGCCGGCGCCTTCACGTCGTGCCACTGGCCGGCGTGGTCCATCACCTGCAGCCCGCCCGGCGCGTCGTCCACCGCGAGGATCGTCAGGCTGCCGTAGTCCGTGTGTGGCGACGCGCGGATCTGGTCCTTGCCCGGCTCCTGGTCTTGATGCGGGTAGTTGCTGCAAGTGCACGCACACATCGATGATATCAGCTCACACACTCACGATCACCACGGTAATACGAGAGTCACGTACAGGATACGCAGCGCCGACATGTGGCTGTCAATCTTCTTGTCAAAGTAGTCCCCCGGCAGCTTGAGCGCGAGCGCGAAGATGCCCATGACGATGGAGGCGAGTTTCTCAACGCCGCGGTAGTAGTTGGTCAGCACGTCCTGGAACTCCTCGGGCGTCTCGGGCCACTTGGGCGCGATCTGCGGCGCCTTGCCCTCGGCGCCGATGCAGATCTGGAACGTTTCCTTGAGGTCCGGCAGCTTCTTGGACTCGTCGCCCCGCGACTTGGACAGGATCTCGGCGCTCTCGTAGCCGTACGGGTAATCGGCCGTCATGGGCACGAGCTTCTTGACCTCCTCCGGCTGATCGAAGTAGTCCTTGGCGGCCGCGAACGCCGCGCCGACCGTCTCGGGCGCCACGCCGTGGTTCGTGAGCACGAGGAAGCCCACGTGGCGGCACGCGTGCTCCACCTGCGCCACGACCTCGGCGCGCGCCGCCTCGCTGGCCGCGTCCGCGTGCACGAACGCGCCAATGTCGATCACCGGCACGATCATCTCGAGCGTCCTATGTAGTCGTCCGGAGCAGGAGCTGGTCGCGGGTGCAGCGGCGGAAATTTCGGAATGCCGTCGGGCTGCAAGGGTCTGCTGTCAGTTGGCGACAGATGGAGCTCCTGGGGAGACCAAACCATACAATCCCCAAGTGTAACCAGGTTGAACGACGCCCTTCCTTCCTTGCCTCCTTCCTTCTTCGCCCAGCGATGGGTTCGTGACGCCACGGGCGTCGGCGACTCGCAGCACTCGCAGCTCACGCATCAGCACGTCCGACCGCCGGCACCCGCGGCCTTCGTGTCCGCTGGAGCGCCATAGAAAAGCGGGCGGGAGGATGGAGCGCCGCGAATCGCCGGCATGCTTACCGCGGTGGTGTCAACGCATTCGCGAGTGTCTTGTTCTGAGTATGGGGTGGAACGAGGGGAGGAATAGCGAGTCGTGATTGGTGCAAATACAGCAATGCCGATACGTTTGATTGGCCAGAAGTATGTATGGAGCTGCTCACACCGACCAGCAACGGAATGAAGGAACGGATTGGACACCTTGTTGCTCCCGGCGTCCAGGAACTTGCTGCTTCAAGGGCTCGCGCCTCGAGTCCGTCCGTCGTAAGCATCGCGGGATGTCAGTCGACGCCCGCGGCCTGTCACCTACGTGCGTCTAACCGGTGAAGCGCGTACCTTGGACAGTTTCCTGTCGCTTGGCGGCCAGTTGAAATGACCGGTCGTCTTCGTCACGGATGGCGCTGGAATCCATTTGGTTCGCATGCACTGGGCGACGGCATGAATGCGTCCGCGTCATCGCGCGTCAATGCGTCCACGGCAAGCAAAAGCATCAACGGAAGGCGCGGCTCGCAAAGAAGCTGTACAAGTGTATAATATATCGAGCCGAAAAGGAACGAGCCAACGAGACGCGGCCGGAGATCGAGCGAGGACGGGAGCGCGAACGCCCACGACGCCGTCCGTCTCCGCTCTATGGGTCACAAAGCGCGGACCTTCGTACAAGTACCCGCCACTCAAGAGCAGCAAGCACCGTGCGTCGATGAGATCGTTTACTTCTTCTCCTTCTTGGCGGCGCGGTACGAGCCTACGACGACGGCGTGGTCGCGCTCGTACGGCTCCAGCGTAAGCTGCTCCGCCGGCTTGAACTGCTCCTGCTGCAGCTTCTTGACCTCGCGCGCGAACACGGCCTCGGGGGCGGCGGTCGAGTCAATGCAGCTGGCCTTGATGGAGATCACGAAGTGGCCGCCGTTCTTGAGGAAGTAGCTGGCGTTCAGCGCCACGATACGGGCCTGGTCGGGCTGCGCAACGTCGGCGAAGACCACGTCCACCATCGGCACGAGCATGCGGTACTTGAGCGGGTGGCGCGCGTCCTCAATGATCGGCACGACGTTCGTGCGCGACTTGGCCATGTTGATCAGGTCGCGGCCCGAGCGGTGCGAGAACTCGACGGCGTACACGGCGCCCGACGGGCCGACGATGTCCGACACGTGCGACACGGTCGTGCCCGAGGCACCACCGAGGTAGAGCACCTTGGCGCCCGGCGTGATCCAGATGTTGTCGACACCGCCGAGGATGGCAGCCGCGATCTTGGAGCGGAACGGGTTCCACACGCGGTACTCGACCTTCTCGGTGCCCTCGCCCGACGGTGACGGGACCTCGACCGAGATGCGCTTCTCGCCGTACACGCTCTTGCCAGGCGTCGAGTTGAGCGTCACCAGGGCGTCCTCCTTGCCACGCGCGATGAAGATGCCGGCGTGACGGTGGGGCTCCACAATCACCTTGGCGCCGCCCTTCATGCCGCCAGCACCACGGCCGCCGCCACGGCCACCGCCACGGCCACCACGGCCACCATCGCGGCCTCCACGGCCACCGCTGAAGCCACGGCCACCGCCACG
Source organism: Phytopythium delawarense (assembly GCA_023338175.1). Lineage (NCBI taxonomy): Eukaryota > Oomycota > Peronosporomycetes > Pythiales > Pythiaceae > Phytopythium > Phytopythium delawarense. The sequence continues at coordinate 20,603 of JAADYF010000337.1, forward strand.
GCCGCCGCCACGACCGCCATCACGGCCGCCGAAGCCACGGCCGCCGCCGCGACCGCCACCACGACCGCCGCCGCGACCGCCGCCACCACGGCCTCCTCCGCGGAATCCACGACCCGACATGCTGGCTGCTGGGCTGTCCTTACTAAGCTCGAGACGTCCGAGACCGGCGACTTCTTGAATGGCCTGCGCGCCAGAACCGAGCGCGCCGCTGGCCGCCCGACGTCTCGCGCGCTCCTCTTGGCCAACCAACGAACGCAGGGCGAGGAGCCCACCAACCAACAGCTCAACAGCCGGTAGGTGCCGTTATTTCGGTACATTTTGGTTTTCAGCGAATCAAATGCGAGGACGAGCGTTGTGTGTACCACCTGACTGATCCATGGAAAGTCCATGGAAAACATGTTTTCCTATGGAACGAGGGCAGCCTGAGCACGAAACGACGCGAGCTATTCTTGGGGGTGAGCCGCCAAGATGGAGCGATGGATGCGTTCCAGAAGGGATAAATGCGAGCAACCACAGGCAGGAAACCACCTCGCAATGATCAGAACACCCGGTGTGAAACCTCTCAAGGCGACTGATCTGTGCCGCGGCACTGGCGGCGCGCTGGAGCCGACTTTGCTCATTGCGACATCTGCAGTCAAGCACACAAGCCACCCTCCAAGCCAAGCCAAGCCAAGCCACTCCAGTCGACAAGATGGGCCGCAAGAACAACAAGAGCGCGCAGCAGGTGCCCGCCGCGCAGCCGGAGCAGAAGCCCGCGCCGGAGAAGAAGCCGCAGTCCGCCGGCAAGCAGAAGAAGGAGCAGCCCAAGCAGGAGCAGAAGCCCCAGCCGGCCGCCAAGGAGACCGGCGGCAAGGGCAAGAAGGGCGGCAAGAAGTAGAGTGAAGTAGAGCAACGCGTGGTGACCGGGAGTAGCCAGCACCCTTGCCAACTTATCAACAACAAAACAATCAGCGTTTGAATCACGCTGCCTCCCAACCTGCACTCGTTCCTCGCACCATTGCTCGTTTGCAACCTTCGTCTTGGAATTGGGGCAATGCCAATGGTTCCGTGGTCTGCTTCTTGGTGGCTTTCGTTGGGATGACCGTGCTCGCGTTCACCTTGAACTCGATCCAACTTTGCCGATCAGCCTGTTGCATTCACCTGCTCACAGGAGTGGAGCGATAACATCTTGTTGTGCAACTGGATGTTCTGGCTAGCAACGAGTCGTGCGAAGTCGCGCAACAACTGCGACGTCACGCAGGATATCCAGTCCAGTGATTGAGAAGCCGCCAATGCCGAGGAGCTGCACTGTTTGACCCGAACACAGGGATCTCGAGTTCGGTCTCATGGATGTGGCGCAGATTGGAGGTCGTCAGACGACTCGTCACCACGCGGTTGCCGATCTTGATGCTCTTGATCTTGGAGCCAAACACGACCTGCACAATCTCATTTCATTGCCAGAATATGACCCAGTTGCCGTTGGACACAGCCTCATTTGTAAGTTCTTTACTATTGATGACCCGCTTTGGATCGGACAGAGAATACCCACTTTCTTGTATGAATGCGTCGTTTCTTCGGACAGCGATCTCCCAACGCTTGGCGAAAGCGATCGCTGACAGCAGGCATCGAAAGCATGGGCGTCCCATCGCGTCGACGCGCGCGCCGCGGGAGCGAGAGTGGCGGCGAGGGCGAGGACCCAACGCAGCGCAAGGTGCTACCGAGCCGCAGCTCTCGGGGTACGCGCATCAACAAGCTGTTAGGCGAGGAAGCGGAGGCGGACGAGGCGTTCTGGGGCCAGGACGCGTGGCGGGAGGACGCCAGCGACGACGACTACTCGACGGAGGAAGGTGCGGCGGCGATCTGAGGAGATGAGGGACGCTGAGGACGGGATACGTGGGCTGAGACGTCTATCCCGGTCTGACAGAGGAGGAGGACGTGGTCGATGCGGACTTTGACGAGGAGGAGCAGCCGGACGAAGACGTGCACGACGCCGACGCGGAGGACGACAAGCCGCAGCGAAAGCGCGCGGCGGCTGCACAGACCAAGGCGTACCGTGAGCCATCCGCGCGTGCCAAGAAGGCGCGGTTGCAGGCGGTGGCAGCGGGCTCGAACGGCACAGAAATCGTCGCTCGCCAGTCGCCGGCAGGCGCGTCCAAGCCGCCAGCGCCGCTAGTCTATGAGGGACCGCGCGTCCGGAGATCTACAGCGCGCAAGTCGACCGAGTCGTCGGAGCTGCGCAAGCGAGCGAGTGAGGAGGCGGCGCGGCTGGCGGCCAAGCTGAAGAGGCCGACGGTGGACAAGGCGAGCACGAGGCTCACGCAGGCGCAGCTGCTGGCCGAGGCGGTGCGCACGGAGGTGGAGAACGTGCAGTCGCTCAACCGACTGGAGCAACTGGAGGAGGAGAAGAAGGCCGAGGCCATGACGCCCAAGGCGCCGTTCACGGGGCAGATGGTTCGCTACTACAGCCGCGTCGGCGTGCCCAAGACCATCACGTTCCTGAACACGGCCGTCTTCCCGCCTCTGTTCAACCAGACCAAGCCCAAGAAGCGCGTGTCGACGCAGGAGAGGCTGGAGCATCTGCGTCGGGAAGCCGACGACGACAGCAGTGCCGAGGGCAGCGAGTCTGACGAAGAGGACGACAACTCGGCAGACGAGCGAGACAGCAGCAGCACTTCTCGACGCACTGCCAAGAAGAAGGCGGGCCGCGTGCGCTCCACTTCGACGAACAGCGCCGCGTAGGTTATTTATTGGCTGGGCGTCTTCACGCGAGCCAATGTGCCGCCGAGACGCGGCGCAGGTCCACACGTAACGAATGCTGCCACCCACTTGATGCCCATGTTCATGTGCATGCACATGGCGTCGCCCGTCCCTATACCACTAGCGCGCACGGTACTACTTGCGTCGGCTAAGCACGCGACCGACGAAACCACCGCCGTCGTCACACACAGAACAAGTTGACAGCCTTTCTTCTTATCCTCCGCAGTTGCCGCTTCCGCATCACGACACCGGGGAAGCGCCGCCACCTGCTTCCGCCGCCTTCGACCGCTCCCAGTGCGCGAGACGATGCCGCGCAGGCCGCACGCCGTGTGGGAGTACTTCGAGGTGGTGACCCCGCGCCGCACGCCAGGCAAGTCGCTGCCGGACGTGCGCTGCTCCCTGTGCGGCGCGAATATCCGCAACGCACGAGTGTCCAAGGATCTGCTGCCGCACGTGGCTGCGTGTGCGCTGGCTCCTGAGTGCGCCAAGCGACTGAACCTGGTTACCAAGCAGACGGGGACTAGTGTCAAGCAAAAGAGCAGTGCAAAGGGCGTGGCGGGGATCAAAGAGCGCGCGCTGAAGCTCGAAGAGAGAGAGCTGTACGCCAAGCTGGCCAAGGGCATGGAGGAAGAGGGCACGCCTTTCAGCGCGGTCGAGAAAGCGCGCTTCAAGAGGCTCTTCAAGTACCTCTTCCCGAGCCTACGCTCACCGCGTGGACAAGAGCTAGCGATGTGTGGCGCTAGCGCGAAGGACGCGGGCGGTAGAGGCACCCGTGACACCCAGTGCTAGTGCTTAGGACGCGTAGATCACCGCGTTCGAGTCGTCATGAACAATTGAGTGGAACTTGCTAGCTTTACCAGGGTGCGGGATCCGCATCACAAGAGAATGGACCAGCACATTATGCAAACCCATTCCAACAGGGAGTGGCTTGCTGTCCGAGTAATAGACGCACACGTATAGAGGCGCAGCAACCGGCTGACAAGGAAGCAGGCATGCGCCATCGCCATGTCAACAACAGGATGCCGCATGCTCAGCAACAGTTCCCGCCTCCAGTGAGTATCCACCCACTATTGATAAAATACGCACTTCAGTTGCTAGAAAGATCAGCTACGGTGCGTTAAGAATGAAGTTCACTTCAACTTGAAGTTGGGTCCACAGATTCATCTGCAGGAAAGGACGCCAGAGTCTCGGTAAAGGCAGCACAAACCAGAAGCACAACTGCATTCTTCAATTATACAAGTCCAAGACACCAGTCCAAGACGTAAATGTGCAGCAGCATGCTTCAGCCGGGAAGGCGCCATAGGATCAGACCCGACGGCGAACGCGGAGGCTTACACGGCGGAGCGCGGCAAGCGGGTGCCTTCGCGCCTCGCGCGGAACTCGTCCTGGATCTCGGCGTTCGTCTTGCCCGTCGTGTCCGGCACCAGCGCGTACGAGAAGAGCAGCGAGACGACGATGATGACCGCGAACGGCATGTACGCGTAGTCGCCCAGCGCCGTC